>JAQGAK010001498.1:0-31283 GCA_034696945.1 Lipothrix lubbocki | reverse complement strand
CCCAATATGCCAGGGCATATTGGGCAGGCATATTTGGGCATGCCGGGCAGGCAGATTGAAACTGCCAACTCTGCTTATTGACTAACTAAGTTTGACTGTCAAATGTACAAAAACCAAATAATTTTCCAGGAAAATTCTCGGGAACATATCACACATCACCTCTATTTTTAAAACACAAATATATTTGATATATCAAGATATGACATACGACTATAGTTTTCCGTATCAATGCAACGGTAAAATTTCTTGCTCTTGTAGGAAAATAATGTAAAAATATAGCCCAACCTCTTTACAAGAGCACCGTTAGAAAACAAAATTTAACCGTTATAAAGAGGTACTTCTGTTATTAGAGTCTCAATTACACGTAAATTCATAACGACGGCTGAAAAACTGGCACCATTATAGTTTCACCCTTATAGAGATGACCGTTATAGCGAATCTCCACAGCACAACATACGCATAAACTCACAACAGGAATTTTAAACGGGTACTGTCTGATTGAATTTGTTTGACCAAAACTAATTTCAATCAAAACAATTTTAAGGCAATAGTTAATGGTGTCTAATTGTAAGTCGTGAATATTTATTCAAAATTTTAACCATTTCCATTTTTTATGCCCATGAAATGTCCGAACGTAATATTCCAGCCCGAACTCATGTATAAGTTACGTTACGAGTTACAACACTCGTAGTCAAAAACGTTTTCTTGAATGAATTTTGTTGTGCCGATAATGATTTTATCATCCATTTATCTTCGTTTTGATATGAACATTATGAACATATATACTTATGCAAACATTATCTGCACCGGATTTTTCATGATGAAAATCAACAGAGTAATTCCATGATGAGATTATATTTAATATGTACCCAATATACCTACCAATAAATTGTCCATGTGGGAGTTATACACTGATATTCATATACATATCTAATATCTACATCTAGTCGAATTGTTGCCTCCGGAATCCATTTGAATGCAAAATAATGTCAGACGAAAATCCGTTTATACTAAAATTATTATTTTAATATGATTTTTGATGTCCTAAATACTTGTTATTAAATTAAACTTTACGATCTAGAAACATAGAGAAGAATGGCAATAATTTTAATTATTAGAATGACTGACACAAAGATCCTCAAGCACTTTCGGCAACCGGAAACAGAATTCTGACGAACCACAGGAACTACAATCACATGAGTTGGATTAGGAGCGGACCTGAGATTTTGAGTAAAAACGTCCACGGGGATAGAAATGTCATCCTGAGCATTGGGTTGGACAGAGATGCTTTTGATCTTGCGTGTTTTCTCATGGCGAAGGTCGTCGTCCGTTTCCAGAAGTGGCACCGTCATTGACTCGAAATATGATGGAGGTGCGCTGGGTTCTTCATGACCCCAGGGATTATTTGGTTGATTAGGTCCGTCCATTTTCGTCGAAGAAATCTGCCAACAAAATTTTAATTTTTAAATTATTTAAATAATTTTAGTTTTTTTGCACTAAAATTAATTCAATAATAATTATTATTGTTGCCAATCCAAAACATTTTCTGTGATTTTTAATTATTTAGCTTGTCTCACCTTAGTTCGCTTAGGCCAAATAGCAAAGATTGATATCCTTATTACAATTATAAATAATTATTACTTAGGACAAATTAATTGTGAAGTTGCTTTGTGGTTGTAGTAAATAGGAATGTCGACAAGGTATGAGAAATGTGAATAGATATTTACCTGTTATTTATAGCAGTTGTTGTTGTTGGGGATTTTGCCACCTGAAATGCAGATAAGCTCCATGAGCCGATAAAGTTTTAATTGTGAACACAGAGTTGAGTATCAAATTGAGATGATTACCAATAAGTTACATATTTAATATAACTATAAACGTTTCGATGTTCCACAAACAAGGGAATTCTCGGAAAATCGATTGCATCAACCACTTTTAATTCACTGCATATAAGCTGTATAAAGTAAAACCAGCTACCCTTTTTAGTGTTGGAATCTATTATTCTGATGTGGACGTTTTAGTTTGTGATTTAATTTTTAATCGCAATACATAATTAATAATTATGTGTGCTACATATGTAACATTACGAAACGTGTTTAATTCGATAATTATTAGTTTATTTACATAATTACCACGCTTTCGTATACACAACGTATTCGTTCCGATCGTTCGTCATGCTGAATACTATTCTTATAATAAAGTTTAGTTTAGTATTCGTATATAATTTTTACTGTCATACGAAATACACAAAAAATTTTTACTTATAGAGCGTTTATTTGGAAATTATTGATGATGCAATTAATGTGTCATTCATGTTGTGTAGAATTTCCGACCACGGCGGTTCATTGGGTCATAAACGAAGAAAACGAAAATGACAGCGGTAAATATAAACACATTGCTTGCTACTTGTCAGGTGTTTGTACGTAGATATACACGTAGATATTAAAATTTTGTTGCTTGTATGTATTTGGGAGTCTCAGATAGCCCGATAAGCAATGAACGGCTCACTGGAATAATTAAATTACATAAAACATGAAGATTACATGTTATCACCCTTCACTGTCTCTCAAACAGGTAGACACGAGTACTACATTGTACAGAGTGGTCAGTAATGCGCCCCGGGCCCCGGATTAAAGCAATATCCTACAACCTTCCAAATATTTTCTACACGTAATTAAATTCAAAATCCAGGAGTAATTCGAGTAACTTTAGGTTTTTAGTGGGACCCTGGGGGCAGGTATTAATATTTTCCGATTTAATTTTCAACATTGGATTAGATCTACCAAACTCAAATAAAAAAATCATTATCGAAATCCGTTAGGAGATACGCACTCCGCAGACTTAGGGTAAACTGTCTCACATTGATCCACCACTGTTAGAAATAAGAAAAATGCTGTGTTGGTAGAGAATTGTATTTTGAACGTAGGAAGAACATTGAAATCAGATAGGAGATACGATCATGAAACAAAAGATTTTTTCTGCAAACCTGAATTTTGCAGAAATATGCGTAAATGTTAACAATTTGTTTTAAGATTGTTCCCAGCGTCCGTACTTTTGGTCTGACCCTAAAACTGCAGCTATCCCTAGATTCAGCATTGAATTTTATACAAAACTGTATTTGATAAGCGTATAGGAACTAATATGGATTAGCTGAAACCTAGGCCGCAAAGGTTATCGACCACTCTGTATGTGCGTACATACTGTTTTATGTATGGCATTAGCTATAGCTCTGCATCTTTTATTACATTTCACTTGTTTCCTAAAAATTAAAAGTTTAAATATCCCTCCTTTCTGCCCTTCAAAGTCCGTTTCCTGTAGATCCTCTATTATTAAATGAATGAGGATGACGACATTTCGAACTCGATCGAAATATACGAAATAAAGTTGTGCTATGAGGTGCGTAAAAGAGTTCAGAGTTGGCCAACTACGCCATTGAAGTGAACGTCAAGTTGAACGGGTTAATTTGGATGTCTTTGCTCTTATTGTAATATAGTATTCTATTATATTTGCGTTTGTAAATCAATAATTTTATAAGGACAGAACACAGAGAAGCAGCCATGGTAATTACTAGAAAACAACGGAATTTTGTGGGGAAGTTGTCCAAATTCAATAGAGACGCTTTCATAGCTTCCATAAATCTTTGCATAAGATTGAGATTAGTGCCGTTCAGAAATACTTCGTCAAACGGAAACATCCAGTTTAAATTCAGAGCCGCCAGCCAAAGCAACATGGTCGCTTACTACATCGGTACATTGGCCATGTACGGTCTAGCCACGTTGCATTATTTTACCTTATACCAGTGCGTGATGAATACTGGCCTGAATTTCTACACGGCTTGGGAATCCATTCAAGCCACATTTTATGGAATTTATATATTTACGTCCGTGCCGAATCTCAGGAATCCCGTGGCTGCAACTGCGATGCTCAACCAATGTGATGAATTATATGGGAAAATACGAGAACTCTTTCCGAAAGCCGATCCGTTCTCGGACGTTCAATTTCTACTACAAGCTTACATTTGGAGAATTGCGTATTTTGTGGATTTCTTAGGATTTGTTGTTCTGTATTGGTATGTCCCGGACTCACCTGTATTCTTGACGGGGCATGTGGTAGGAATTTTTGAAGGCAAAGCCGAATGGTGTCTAATTTCGAAGATGGTTTTCTGGGGGTTGGAGCTTTTTCTGAATATTGTTCCGAAAATAAGCGTCCTTTGCACTTTTACGATTTGCTTCATGGGATTCCTCACCAACAAGATGCTTCTTCAGTATTTGGAGTAAGGTTAAAATTTTTATTACAATTTAAAGAAAATTTAATTGAAGACATTGTCTTGAATTCTGACAGGAAGAAATTGCAATCGAATTCATTTAATTTCAACCACATCCGTCAAACGTACAACGAGCTTCAAATCTACAATCGGATCTGCAACACTTGGTGGAAAAGGGAATTTCTTCCCCTGGCAATTTCCGCGGCATGCTTAGCAGCTGTTTGGAGTCTGTATTTCACAATCAAGCTACGGAATTTAGATTGGATCATTCATGTCATCCTCCAGTTTGTGGCCTTGGGGTCTTTAGTATTTTCAATCGTTAGTGTCATGGAATTCGGCATGATTTGCCTCCGGTCACAGGCCGTGGTGCAACAATTGAAAAGGCAAGTTTTCTTCTCCATAAGAAGATCTTTGTTCGAGGCATCGCTCAAACGGAGGCAACTAAAAGCGATGCAATGTTTCGGAATTGAAGTTTCCAGCTTCGGGAAGATATCCCTAGCGGCTTCAACGTCCGTTGTGGAGCAAATCACCGGGAATTTATTATTATTGCTGGGATTGTAACGCAGGAAAAATTCAAGACTAAAAGCTAATCTTAAATCCAAATGTTAAAAAATTTTAAATTGTATGTTAGTAATAAAGTAGTATTCAAATTTTATTATTCTCATCGTATCATTTGTCCAAAAAGTAACATCGAAATGTTAATTTACAAAATCTTTCAACATTTTATTAAAAGGATCTTACTTAGAGGAAATTTACACAGCAGCATAACGAACACAAACGGAATCGAAATTATTCCAGGGAAACAAATGACGACTTTAGGGTGACCAGGCAGTATTGCGTGCTTTATAGCCATTGTATAACATTAACACTGACTAAATGTTATTCAATGATAACACAAATTATCCTTGACACATGTTTGCATCTAGACATTTGACAACCTGGGATGATGTGTAATAAATGACTTTCCGCACTTTTTTTTTGTGGTTGAAAGAAAGGATCAAATGCCAACCCGCAGCTACAATAAGCATTGCGGCTTGATAAAATTACATAAATTCCTTTGACATCATCGAGTAGTTTCATATAGGAAATGAATTTACATCCTCAAATTGGTTGCTGAGTGATTTAGGCCCATAATTTATCATTTTGTTCCTTTACAGACAGTCATTGATATTGCATTTTTCTACTTTATTTAGACTTCTAGACTAATTTATATCTTATCCACTTTCTTAATTAACTTTGATACAATGAACTATTTACAGCTTAAATATGTGTTATTTTATCTTTTCGCAATTTTAGGCGTCAACTCCTCCGCGGAAGAAATCAGTGACTTGGAGCAAAGCGAAGGTTTGAATTTAAGCAGAAGCAATATTATTACATTTATTCAGCTAATAATATTTGAAAAATAAATAAAAAATCCAATTCATCTTATTAGCAAGTATGTACTAAAGTTTTTTGTTTTTGATTCCGGAATAATAATTTGTTTAAAATTAAATCAAAATTAATAAGTACATGTTAGTACTCATAAAAATGATTAAATTCCTGATAAATCAACATTGCAGAATTTGAAAATGCCGCCTTGAAGGATTTACGCGCGGATTACAGCAGAGGTTTCCAAGACGTCGTGACGTTCTTCGATTCCATCAATAGCACCATAGCTGGTTTAACGGCCAAAATCCTTAAATTGGAGACCTCTACTTCCAGGAATATTAAAATTGTAAATGAATTTTTTGCATTGAAGCCAAAACTATCATGGGCAGAATTTGACAAATTTATTGCAATCAGCAATGCAAAAGTTCAGAAAGGAAAATCTTTTAATGGAACGTCCTTATCGGATATAAAATCACGTGTCTCTAGCGCTGGTCATCGTGGTGAATACACGGCGGTTGTGTTTGGTAACTCTTTAAATATTTGTCTATAAAACCTCTATAGGCAATTTGATTTCAGTTGAGACTCGCTTCAACGACCCCGTTTATACGGGCAGACTCTCTATAACGGTCCTCTTTATATGGACAGACTCTCTGTAACGGTCCTCTTTATATGGACACTCTCTATAACGGTTCTCTTTATACGGACACTCTCTATAACAGCTTTATTTATATGGACAGACTCTCTATAACGGTTTTCTTTATACGGACACTCTCTATAACGGTCCTCTTTATATGGACAGACTCTCTATAAAAGCCCTCTTTATATGTGTAGACTCTCTACAACGGCCCTCTTTATCCAAGCTGACTTTGTATAACGGCTCTCTTTATACTGGTAGACTCTTTATAACGGCCGGAGTGTTTGTGTCCCAGAGGTAAATTTAAACGACGATTTGTGACTCTTATAAGAGCACTTCTTTACAACGGTCAAATTTTGCCGCTTTGTTGGGTGCCGTTATAAGGAAGTTCTATTGTTTACAACAAATTCTTGTAGATATACATATATAAATCTGTTTCTATTGTGAACTTTACATTAGAAATAAATTCGATTTAAATTAAAATACAAATATTGATTGTAACAGTTTTAAATTTTTGCTGTTAAAGCGAACTACCTGGACGAAGCCATCACTGATTTTGCAATGTACGACAGAAACAAGGCAAAATACGACCCAGCTCCTTCTCACATTCCCCCACGCACGGAAGAAGTTTTTACGTTTGCTGACCCTAAACAAAAGTGGGTAACATATCGCGTCCGTTAATAAAAATAGTGGTAGAATAAATTTATCACATCATCATACACTCAATAATCTCTTATATCTATTCTTTCCCCCGCGTACATAGCCAAGTCGATTCGGAAGCTTCCTTCTCCTACGTCATTCCTTCGAGCGATGCTAGGATTGCTGTCATTTGCAGGTACGGCGCGTGGGCAGTGGGCTTGGCATTCGTTCCTAAAACTACAGACATGAAATCCTATTATGATTCCACAAAGGGAATAGACGGGTCATCTGCCCATGAACATGGAGATGTAAGTGAGCGTCACTACTATTTATGCTGTGGTGATTTATAGTGAATTTTGGACTGACCAATCTATAAAATCCGGTATGTATATTAAGACATCATTTATTTATTCTATAGCATGTGAATCGTCAACTTTCCGTGGGCTACCAAAACTTTGTCGCCCGAATATCCGCAGATTCAGAAGGTCAAGACAAAGCCACCTTAAGAATTGAGCTGATTCGATTGTCATTAAGTGAATAATGTCTTTGTGTCATATACTGTACTTCAATGTTAAACAATGTATGTATCGACAAATTTGAAAATTAATTACGATTCAAATTGGTGTTTATAAATTCATTGCAAATATGGACAAATTGCTACTTTGAAATAAGATTTGGCATACAAACTAAAACTTATCTGAATGGATACGCATTTGAAAATTCAAATTAATTTATTTTTAACTTGGTACAAAATTCATGAAAAAATAGGGCTGAATCTCGTTATAACGGATGTTTTAATAAGGCAGACTCTTTATAACGGCTAGTGTTTTGGCCTAAATAAGTTATCATAAAATTTTGACTCGGGGAAATTTTACGGGAAAATTTGACGGGGAGCGGGAATTTGGAACAGGGTCAATTGTAATACGAGTCAATGGCGGTCTCTATAACGGTCCTTAAGGGCAGTCTCTCTATAACGGTCCTCTAAATAAGGGAAGTCTCTCTATAACGGCCTACTTTGTAAGGGCAGACTCCCAATAACGGCCGCAGTTTTTGTGCTCAGTAATCTTACACGTAATTGTGCCTCTTATAAGAGCACTTCTTTATAACGGTCAAAGTTTGCCTCTTTCTAGGATGCCCTTTTAATTTTATTACGATTATCCATTTCTTTAAAAAAATTATTTAATATTAATTTTCGTAATTTTAATAACATAATCATTTTGGATTTTGTTATGATAACGATTTTAATATTTACAGTATATATGTACGACTATGCTATAGGCTCTTGCTAAAAACTAGAATCATCTTTACAAATAAAACAGCTGCGCACACACTGACCAATACCAGAAGAAATTTGAGAGCAACGCGTCCAGTGGATTCCTGACGAACCCCAGGAACTACAACAAATTGTGTCGGTTTTGTCGGGGAACTGACGCTTTGAGTTGGATCAATGGGAACATCGTTATGTTCTTTTGATGGGACAAATCTCTTTCTTTGTAAATTGTCTTTGCCCGTTGCGCTAAAAGTCTGAAGAGTAGCTTTTATGGCTTCAAAATATGACGGAGGTGCGCTTATTCGTTCTACCATTTCATAAGAAGGAGGATTATCGCTTGAGCCTTTCATTCTGTCAGATCAAACAAAATTATTTTTATACAAAAGTTGCCAAATTCTGCTTATTATTAAAATACTATATATAATGAACTTTAAGATACTTACAGATATTGTCTGTATTAGTGGTAATATATTTTAATAAAATTATTATTATTTAAATTTTTTTTACCTCTACTCCCAATAAGAAATAATGAATGTAAAGAAGTGAAAGAAAGTTTGATACACAGTTTTTAATGCACAATCATTATTATTATTATTATTATTCAACTTTATTTATTTAGGTCTCAAGCAATTCAGTGCATACATACATTGATTTCCAATTACGGAGACCTGGTTTACCGTAGTCAGTTAGTCATAGTCCATAAAAACAGTTAATATAGTAATAGCCAGGTTAGTATCAATAGCAATATGAATTATCTTAAAGTTAAGTAATCGGCATGTTGTTCTTGAACTAAAAGCCTATATACCCGTAAGTATTTCGTTTAGTTTGGGCTTTTGGTTTTTACAGCGAAATCAAATAAACCGCATCCAAAACATTGTTGAATTTTGCATGCAAACAGATAAAAACAACTAAAATTAGGTTTAAATTTGTTTGCCCCAGAATTAGACTCCGGTCAAATTTGTGCAGATATAAAAATATTTAAAACACTTTAAAATAATGCAAATCAGGTGCTTAGAATTCGTTGGAAATTTGTAAATATTGCACCACAGATGAGCCATCTTTCGTTCTGATAAGAGTTTATTCAATAAGGTTTGGTTCACAATTTTTAATAAATTAACAACAATACAAAGTAATTAATTTAGTTCATAAACTAATAAAAATAAATGTTTATTTCCCTGAGTTGACTGAATTTGAAATCGAACATCATCATTCATTCGACCTCCTAACTCCTAATATCCGTTTTGATCGTCACTATCATAAGAACTTAGAATATAATAGATTTAATCAATTATTAATAAATTAAATCAACAATATCTGTCGTTGAATAAAAGAAATCACTATTTTCTACTCCTCTTCTACTATTACTTATCCAATCTCAGAAAATTGTCTAGCCACTAAAATAGCCTGAAATAAAAAGTGCTGGAAAGATAACAAAGATAATTATAGCGCAGATTGCAATTGTGCATTTAGCCTCATGATCCGAGCGATCATCATCAATTCGTATCGCGACTGTTTGGCCACGTCCGCCATTTTGAGCTGTTGGTCCAGTAACGTGTCTATTTTCCGTGGGTATTACCGGCATTGGAGTGGGATTGTGTACGGGCTCGGGACAAGAATACTTGTAATCTTCTGGTGCCACAACATCAAAATATGATGGAGGTGGAGTCCTGCGGGATTCTCGATTTTCATTTCGATAATTATTCCTTGAACTTCGTCCGATGGGAATTTGCATCTTCTGGAATGAACCTGTAAAAAATTTAACACTTTAAAATTTTACTAGATTGTAATTAATCTCAACAGCAGAAATTATACTGCGCCAATTAATTGATTAATAATTGACAAATTATTGAAAAAAACAAAAATTTCGACCTATCAAAGTTGTTTGTGTAAAACGCTTTTAGACAAATATTTAGAATTTTAAAAAAATTTGTAATAAAATTACTTTTACACTGTAGTTTAATTAAATAATTTAATTATATAAATTATACTGTTGCAATAATGATTTACCTTCTGCAGGTAAATAATTAAAATACAAAATGGGAGTTTCTGCACAACCAAAGACGTAGTTTTTAGAGAATTTGTTGAAAAATAATAAGTGGTAGTGAAAATCTGTTTTAAAAAAGGCGCTTACTCACGGTAAATTATGTGGACAATTTACGTTGTAAGCGTGTGATTCGAATAAATATTGATTGGATCAGTTTATGGAATGATTGGGTGCGGTTTCTTATTTTTCTGAAACCACAGATACGTGTATTATTCTTCCTAAACTTTGTTGAAAGTTATCTATAGCAATAATTATTTACGCTCAACTGGAAATGCGAATATCAGTTCAGAATTCCAAGGAAACGTCGTCGTCACCAATGTTTAGTGTGTAATCATTACTTGGAGCCCAGAGTGCAAATTCTAAAGCATGTGTATATACATAGTAACGAATGACGACATTTCGATCAATTCTGGAGAATTATGTGCTTGTAGGGAATAAGTAAATTTATTCCTAGTATTAATTACTAATAATTCACGAAACATGAACTTATATGGAACCCCTCATCCAATACGGCATCCCGCGGCAACCGATTCGGCACAACTCGCAAGCTTTTAGGTGGAAACGCTTTATAAATAGGGCAGCCTATACATCGGACAAACGCTATAACGGACACGGTTAAAATGGCAGACTCGCTATAACGGTCCTCTCTATAAGGGCAGTGTCTGTATAACAGTCCTCTCTATAAGGACAGTCTTTCTATAACGCCCCTCTCTATAAGGGCAGTCTTTATTTAACGGTCCTCTCTATAAGGGCAGTCTTTATATAACGGTCCTCTTTATAAGGGCAGTCTTTCTATAACGGTTTTCTCTATAAGGGCACTCTTTCTATAACGGTCCTCTTATTAAGGGCAGTATTTCTATAACGGTCCACTTTATAAGAGCAGATTCTATAACAGTTTCAATTATAAGGGCAGTCCCTCTATAACATTCCTTTTTATAAGGGCAGGTTTTATTACAGTCCTATTTATAACGGCAGTCTCTCCTCTATAGGCAGCCTCTCCTCCACATTCCTCTTTAGAAGGGCAGATTCTATAACAGTCCCCTTTATATGGGCAGTCTGTCTATACCAATCCTTTTTATAAGGGAAGGTTTATTACATCCCTATTTATAAGGGCAGTGTTTCTATAGCAGTCCTTCTTTATAAGAGCAGTCTCCCTATAACATTCCTTTATAGACGAGCAGATTCTATAACAGCCCCCTTTATAAGGGCAGTGTTTCTATAGCAGTCCCTCTGTATTAGTGCAA
This sequence comes from Lipothrix lubbocki, assembly GCA_034696945.1. Taxonomy (NCBI): domain Eukaryota; kingdom Metazoa; phylum Arthropoda; class Collembola; order Symphypleona; family Sminthuridae; genus Lipothrix; species Lipothrix lubbocki. The sequence goes on along the minus strand of JAQGAK010001498.1, from coordinate 19,820 downwards.
TCTCTCTATAACATTCCATTTTATAAGGGCATATTCTATAACAGTCGCCTTTATAAGGGCAATTTCTCTAAAACGGTCCGCTGTATAATGCTCTTTATAACGGCCGGAGTTTCTATGCCCACAAATAAATTTACACGTAATTTGACTCTAACAAATAAGCTTGTTTATAACGGACACATTTTTCCGCTTAATAGGGTGCCGTTATAAGGAGTTTTTATTTTATAAGGCAGACCCCGTATATCGGCTATTGTTTGCCGGCCGTTATTGCACCAGAAGTACCTTTGAAATTTTTCGGAGGAGACGTCTTTGTGGATTCAAAATTTAAAATTCGAAAAACGCTAAGAATTATCGAAACGCTGATTTTATTAAATCGATGTGAGATGTGCATTTACTTGGCAAAATAGCATATTCATGGGTTATTCACCAATGTAATATGAGCATAAGGGTAGTTAGTAAAATACTCCATTTCATTATTCCTTCGTTCGGATCATAGTTTATTCTTTAAGGTTAGGTTTACAATTTTTAACTATATAGTTAATAATTTGAGTCAATAAATAAATTCATAAACCAAAAAAAAATATTTATTGACTGAAATTTAAAGCGAACACAATCATTCATTATCCTTCCTAGCAACTAATATCAGTTTTGATCATAACTATATTAATTATTAGAATTTCAAATATATTAAATTTAGTCAATTATTAATAAAGTAAATTCACAACATCTGTCGTTGCATAGAAGAAATTACTATTTTCAAGCCCTTTACTTATCTAATCTCAGAAAATTGCCCTGCCAATAAAATAACCTAAAATAAAACATACTATAAAGAGGACAATCTTAGAGATTATCAGCGTTGTGGACTGAGCTTGATGATCCGAGGGATCATCATCAATTCGTATCGCTACTGCTTGTCCACGTCCGACATTTTGAGCTGTTTGTCCAGAAACGTTTCTACTTTCCGTGGGTATTACCGACATTGGGGTGGGATTGTGCACAGGTTCGGGACATGAACATTTATCATCTTCTGGTGCAACAGCATAAAAATCTGAGGGAGGTGGAGTCCTGTGGGATCCTCGATTTTCATTTCCGTAACCCGTTGAAGTTTGTCCGTTGGGAATTTCCATTTGCTCTGAATCCGTAAAAACAAATTTAATACTTGGAATGTTAGAATTATACTGAAATGTAATTTATTCAATTATATAAATGGCATTCCAATAATAATTTATTACCTGTAGCCCTTAGTTATGTTTAATGTGGGTAGCCTCACTGGTACGAAGGTTACCCGGGCCGCAGTTAAGCACCGACCTCTTTTTGAAGGCCTTCCGCCGTGAGGAACTCCACAATCCCGCTACTTCTAAGCGTTCGGACGATGGTGTGTCTAACAAAGACCTGTGCGCAGGAATTATAGAACTGCTATAGTAGAAGAATGAATAAGTTGTTTCTGTATCTGTGTGTAGTGGTATTAATAAATGGAAGTTGAGATGCGAATATATTGTACACAATTTGCACGGAATAAATATCACTCTGATTTGTAATGGGGATTTGGTATTTTTGCGGAATGGAAATTCCTTTTATTATAAAATTCCCTTTATTTCAAACTACAAATAAGATTCAATCAAATTGGGAATTTTTGTACTGGAAACTCGAGCACAGAAATGTAGTATAGTTCTAGTCGGTTTAACAACCAACCTTTCCTATACAGACGTGAAGTGGAAATCTTGAACGAACTCGGCTGCAGACTCATACTGAATTCTCCTCTGCTCTTCTATTTTATGAAATCTCAAGACGCTGTGGCATTGCTAATTCCACGTCACCTTTCCTGCAATTCGTTCAATATAAAGTCACTATTTTCCCATTTGTCAATTCTGATCTCATGATTAACTTCAATTGATTCTTATTGCCTCATTCATTCCCTCATGTTTACTTTAATGCTATTTTCCTATTTCTTTCCTCCCGCATAACTCATGTAATGAATCAAGAGGGTTGTAAGTATCTACCTATCTATACTTAATGCTAAATGCTATGTTGTGTGTGTATCGTCATGTTTGTGTAGTTTTTGGTACTTTTGAAACTATGTCAGTGTTTGTGTCATAATTATTACGTCATTATATTAATTACATCATTACATCCTAACTAATTTCTGTACTTACATACTAACATTCATTTCATCCTATCATTCATAATTATTACTATACTTATACCTATGTGCACTGTATTTTAACCTATTCTAATGCTAACCTATCTCTATTCCTAACTATATGGCAAATTTAATATGATTTTCCCCAAAATATTAGCGTGTAGGTCCTTATGGGACCTAACTCCTTGAATTAACAAAGTACAAAATAGGAATTTCTGTTCAACTAAACTTATTTCTAGACAATTTATAGAAAAATATCCAAAGTTTTATTAGTATTTGCATTGCAATAATTGCACTGTAGTTTAACTATAACGAGCGGTTGTTCCTCGGGTACTGAAGACCTGTATTAAAGACAAATACTCACGGTAAACTGTGTGGAGTATTTACAGATTGTGTAGATGTAATTGCATTCAAAAGATTGGGCCTGTTTAATCAGAACTGCAAATGCGGTTTCTCGTGTCTCCAAAACCGCTGGTCCATTTCCTAAACTTTGCTGACAGTTAGTTGCAATGTACTTTGTACTTGCTGACGTTACTCTATAGAAATGCGAATATCCGTGGAGGATTCCAAGGAAATATCGTCACCAAATTTAAGTACGCATGTAATCATTACTTGTAACCCAATGCAAATTGTACAACCATTGAAAAACGAGCGACGACATTTCGATCAATTCTGGAGAATTACTTATTGATTGTAGGAAATAATAAAAGTAAAGTTGTTCCTAATACTAATAAAAGAGGAAACATTAACTTTATATGCGGAACTCCGCATCTAATAACTACGTTAACCAAAAGCAACCACGATTTAAATTTTGAGAACGGATTCGTCCTCATGTCCACTCCAGCAATATTCCTCTCAAACCGGATTTACACAGGAGGCTCGCTATAACGATCCGATTTATAAGGGAAGACTCTATAACGGCCGCAGTTCTTGTACCCCAGAATAAATTGTAAACGTAATTTTGACTCTTATAAGAGCATTTCTTTATAACGCTCAAATTTGTTCTTTTATAAGGTGCCGTTATAAAGAGTTTTCACCGTATCTTCTCGACCTTTGGGTTGTTTATATGGATTGAAATCGTTTCGGCCCCACTGGCCAGCACATTAATCTTCGAGGCAGTGGAAAATCCTGGAGACTACTGTGGAGGCTCGCTATAACGGTCCTCTTTCAAAGGGCAGACTCGCCACAACGGTCGTTTTTAAAAGGAAAGACTTCCTATAACGGCTGCCGCAGTTTTGTGCCAAAAAAATAAATGTAAATGTAATTTTAGCTCTTTTAATCTCACTTCTTTACAACGGTTGAATTTTGTCGCTTTATAGGGTACCGTTATGAAGAACTTCCGCTGTAAAGCTACAGAATTAAACTACACCGCCCTATAAGAGATCTCCATCTAAGAGAACTCTCTCTGTAAGAAACACTTTGGGCCCACATGCCATACATATTTACACCGGACTCTCGCTATAAGAGATCTCAATATAGGAGAACTCTCTCTGTAAGAGATCCTTTGGGCCCACATATACATAGTTATATGCATAAGATAATAAAAAGATAAGAGAATCCCTATATAAGAAACTGATTTTGGTGATTTATAGCGTTCTCTTATAGCGAGAGTTCAGTGTATATGCATACTAGCTCTCTCTATAAGAGAATTCTTATATAAGAGACTGATGTTGGTGGTTTAAAGCGTTCTCTTTTAGCGAGAGTTCAGTGTATGTTGAAACAAAGTGGTCCATGCAGTGGAAACTCTTTATAACGGTACCCTATAAAAGAACAACATTTGACCGTTATAACGAAATGCTCTTATAAGATTCATAATTACGTTTACATTTTATTCTGGGGTTCAAAAACTGCAGCCGTAATAGAAAGTCTTCCCTTATAAAGAGGACCGTTATAGCGAGTCTCCACTGTATAAAGTTCACATAAACGACCAATTATTTTTGTAAGCTTATTTAACAGACAAAATAACTGCTGCTGTTATTATAGGGGTTCTGCCATTATAAAGGAGACCCTTATAGGGAGTTTCCACTGTATTTGCAATGTATTCAAAATGAATCATTTCTGCAGTTTTTAAATCGTTTTAGGGCGTGAAAACATATCATGATATTAAAGGAGTTTAAGGTGAAAGAATGTATAAATACTGCGGGTGAAATAAGTTTAAAAAATTTCTAATAGAATTTTTACAATAAAATTATTTTTGTATTTATACAAATATTATATTCATACAAGTATACAGGTAACTATAATAATAATTATTATAAAAACATTTTGGTCACTTTCAATAAAAAAATTCTTGGTCGTGGTCGTACTTTTGATATCTTTTATTTCATCGACAACTTCCATAATGATCACTTGCGATGCCGATAGAAATACATTCGAAGAAAGTAGCTGGTAATAAAAAGGAAGAAAATGAGGAAAGCAATTTTGAAATAACTGCTGTTACAACTTTTAACATTACTCCTAGAAACCACCGGCGGCACCAAGGGTCCTTCCCTTGCTACAAGAGGGAGTCGACTGTCATTGAAGTTAATAAGTTGTGTCGAATTTGATTCCCCTGACAATGTCGGGAACAAATCACTGTGCTGGTTGGTGAATAAGGCAATTGGTTCATCAGGCTGCGAGTCATTTTGGAGCGCGAAAAAGAAAACACGTGATTCCGGGGAAGGATTAGTAGTGGCGTTGTTTTGGACATTCACAAGCTGGTCGGTTATATTTATTGTTGCTGGATTAGCATTTGCAACAGTGATTTGTTCGGCTGTACTTTCTAATAATAATTTGTTATTATTTTGTTGCGGAGCTGTGTCAGAGGTCACTGAACTTTCAGTTGGTAAAACATTTATATCTTGGGTATTTGATTTCGAAGCAGTTTCTTTTTGTTCAGGAATATCGTCAGTGTTATCCAATAAAGTTGCCGTATCAGAAAAGTCCATTTTTCCAATATTGTCTGGGGAACAAAATCTAAAGATTGTAATAAATAATTTATTAAATGCTGTTCATAATTATTTTTTATATTTTTAATTTCATATCTCACCTTTTGAATATTGTTGGACACTAAATAATAATATTAATAATAAATAATATAATTAAATAATAATAATAAATAATATAAATAAATAATAATAATAAATAATAATAATAAATAATATTAATAAATAATAATAATAAATAATAAAAATAAATAATAAAATTAAATAATAATAATAAATAATAAAAATAAATAATAAAAATAAATAATAAAAATAAATAATAAAAATAAATAATAAAAATAAATAATAATAATAAATAATAATAATAAATAATAAAAATAAATAATTATTATACAGATCCCGGGCGGTCGCCTATGCGAGATGATCGGAGGCAAATGGATCTTCGGCATGAGCATCATGTCCGCGGGTGTCCTCAATATGATCTTCCCACTCTTAGCCCAGGACAACCCCATTTACTTAATTATAATCCGGATTTTAATGGGGCTGTGTGAGGGTCCGACATTCCCAGGAATGCACGCCATGCTGGCGAGATGGGCGCCGCCGGAGGAGAGGTCGCGCATTGCTTCAATTGTCTACGCGGGTAAGCTAAATGAATTAACTCACATTCCTGCGATTATAAATTAAATTCAAAACTTCTGGAACATATTGCTTCCAAAATAGTAAAAATAAAATTATAGACACGTTTTCATGTAAATATGCGTTAATTGCAATTTTCAGATTTAAAAAAAAATATATTTTTGAATTTCATTTCCAGGTTGTCAAGCAGGAACTTTATTGGTTTACCCTCTATCGAGCTACATTACAAACGAATTGGGATGGGAGTACGTATTCTACATTATGGGCGGGAGTTCTTTAATTTGGGGAGCTCTGTGGATTTATTTGGTCTACGATTCCCCATCCGTTCATCCCAGGATTGATAAGGAAGAGCTTGAGTATTTGGAGTCTAGGTTAGGAAAAGTCCAAACGGAGGTAAAATTGGTTTAAATAATTATTAAATTGTCTGTGTGCAATAATTTAAATAATTTATAAAAAATTTATAAATTTCTCAAAATTTAAAAACCACGATTTCCATTTAATTTCTAATTAAAAAGCAATTAAATATTATTTAATTGCAAATAAATTTTTATTACAGCTTCAACCAATTCCATGGAAAGCGATGCTCACTTCGATGCCTTTCTGGGCAATTCTCATAGCGGACCTCGGGAATAATTGGGGATTTTGGATGCTGCTCACAGAATTGCCCATCTATATGAAGCACATTTTGAATTATGATCTGCAGAGCGTACGTTTAAATCCACACACTTTTTTCTATTTATTTAAAGAAAATCCTTCCTGCGCTTTTAAACAAAAATTTTATTAATTCAATATTTTTTAATGTTCAGAATGGTTTCTTATCTGCCCTCCCATACTTAAGCATGTGGCTGTTCAGCATTTTCTATGGGTATATTGCTGATATTTTCCTTAAGAAAAATTGGCTGAGTGTGAAAAATATTCGGAAAGTGGCAACAATTAATTGTAAGTTTCAAAATTACTAACTACCTTGGGTTATCACATTTATTCATTTACAAATTAAAGCAAAAATTATTATTATATTTAAAAAGTAAATCAAAAAATCTTTACTAATTAAAACTAAATTTTAATTAAATATTTGTTTAGTAATGTATTTTTGTATATTTTTCTCACAGCGCATTTCTGTGGTGCGATTGTCCTCTTTGCGGTCACATTCACGGGCTGCAATGATATTCTGACGTTGGTTCTCCTCAACCTGGCTGTAGGACTTCAAGGCGCTATTTACACTGGGTTTATGACGAATCATATTGACATTGCACCCAATTTTGCTGGTAAAGTTATGTTTTAGTATGGCTTTTATATATATATGATTTTATATATATATTATGAAATCTATATATAGATTTCATAATCATTAATGCATAATTTATTTTATGGACTTAAAGAGACTGATTCTTCGAAATTGAAAAGAATTATAAATTATTTAACAGTATGTTACTTTGATTTAGAATATCGAATAAATAACTAAATATTTTATAACGGAGTAAAACAATTATAATTGTAGGATTAAATTATAATACTTTTGTATTATTTCTGTGCAGGAACCATGTACGGAATAACTAATTGCGCTGCCGCTGTCCCTAGTTTTGTCGCCCCGCTAACTGCCGGTGCGCTGACCAATGGCCAGGTAAAATAATTCCATCTTTATTATTTATTTAATTTGTATTTAAGATTTATGATTTAATTATATTCTTTTCACCTTTACATTCCAAAATTAAATAAGTTATAATTTCATCCCGCAAAAACAGATTAAGTTATTACTACTATTACTATTACATTTAAAGTTTGATCTTAATGCCTCATATTATTTCCCTACAGCAAACGCTTGGCAACTGGCGAAAAGTATTTTACATTTCGTCCGCCTTCTATGCCGGAGGGTCCATTTTCTTCACCTTTTTTGCTGATGGAGAAATCCAGCCATGGAATTACCACGGACTGAAAACCGACTCGGAGGCTGGAGAAAAAACTGACCAGGATAAACCCACTGAGAAAATGGAAGAGATAATCAAAGCTAAAGTTACATAATAAAAATATTTTGAAAAAGTTAAAAATTAAAATCAAATTACTGGTTCCGATATTTCAGTCAGTATGTCTTGTACAAATAATCAGAATTGTGTTAAGCCGGGGTGGGGGGGGGGTCGTACAACAATTAAATTAAAAATCGAAAAATATCGGCTATGACATTTACTATGCATACAATCTGTGAGGCTGATTAGAAAAGCTCATATCGTATTCATGACAAGGAAATAATAAATAACAATTACGTAATAAACGATTCCTTGTACACTGAGCCCTCACTATAAGAGAACGCTATAAATCACCAAAAACAGTGTCTTATATAGGAATTCTTTTATAGAGAGAGCTAGTATGCATATAACTATGTATGACATGTGGGCCCAAAGGATCTCTTACAGAGAGAGTTCTCTTATGTGGAGATCTCTTGTAGCGAGAGTCCGGTGTAGATTACTGAAATAAATCAAGCAAAGAGTGCGATGCGTTGGTTTTAAATAGCATTTGAAAGGATTAATTAAGGTGTTTATGCATAGGGCTTTGAACATGTTACCAATTCGTCAAATCATCAACTATAGGATCAATAGGATGCGTGTACTGTATACATACTGTACTATGTATGTATCTTTAAACAAATACAGAATTTTGAATTCACTTGTAGCAGTCTTTTATTACTTTTCATCGTTGGCAATTGGCATATCGTCGGTAGAGATGCAAAGTGGGTTATCTCCACATGAGCCTAAATGCAGGATGGTAGATCTACCAGTCCACCATCAGTTCAATGCATAAGATGGGATATCCTGCAGTTTAAATTGCATTAAAAATCGAAAACGGAGGGAGCATTTGTATTTAAAATGTCAACTCCAACGTAATTTCCAATAAGTAGATTTAACACATTTTTAAAATGATGGCAGATGTCCCATTATGCAGGTATAGCCGCACATAGAGATGACCCCCTTTGCATCTCCGTCGATGACATGCTTACAATTTTTACATTATCAATAAATGACAACAATCGCTGCTTTTATGGTAGTAATTTCAAGGCAAATCATGAACCATTGATTTTTATTGTCGGACGTGAAAGCTAAAATGCGCCGTACACGTGGAATCCCCAATGCATGAAATTGTTCAAACGAAACTTAAATGTGAAGGTCGGTTGGACTGGAATGTAGAACATACAGCATGACTAATCTAGCCTCGGAGCGATGCAACAATGGCGTTTAGCGTGATTATTTCTTAAAATTTCATTTTCCATACACTTCAATGCAACCGTTTCAAACTAAAGGATTTCATTCAACTGCGTTGGTCCCAAAAAGTTAAAACGCTTGAAGACTATTAAATTATCGATGTAAACTTAAATTGCTCATTGTACTTCAAGGGAAATTCCAAAACAATTTTAAACAATCCAACCATTGTTTATAAAAACTGACGTGGTCCGTTCAATTTCACTTTTATTTCTTTTGAAATATTCATTTCTGAAGACGACGCCGTGGCAGCAATTTCTTTCCATCAGTATTTTACAGCTTGCTGAAATCAAGGTCCGGATCAGAAAATGAAGTCCATCATTCTTGTGGCGGCCTTGTGCTGCATTGGCCTGGCTGTTGTAAGTGTTCTGTTTAGATTGTTCTGATTTTATTCCAGTTTTTTTGAATGATCATATTTTTAGACAATTTGAACAATGCATTTAGATCATAATTTTAAAAACTAATTTGAAAATATTTTGCCATTGAATTTTAGGTTCAAGGCAAACCTGCAGGTGCTCCCAAACCCGTTGGCGACCCAGATGCTGTTGCTGGACGAGGTGCTGTTGGTGACGGCGCTCCAGGCGCTGCTGGCAAACCAGGTGGGGCTGCTGGACGAGGTGCTACTGGTGAAGGCGCTCCAGGCGCTGCTGGCAAACCAGGTGGGGCTGCTGGACGAGGTACTGGTGAAGGTGCTCCAGGCGCTGCTGGCAAACCCGGTGGACGAGGTACTGGTGCTGCTGGAAAAAGTACACAAGGCGCCCCTAACGCCGCTGGTCAACCAGCTGGCGCTGCTGGACGCACAGCGCAACTAACTGGCGAAGCAAGAGAAAAAGCAATCGCAGATCTATCGGCAGCTTTAAAGGCGCAGGCTGAACTTGCAAAAAAACCAGCTGGTCGTGGTACACATGCTCAAGATCCCGCTGGACGTGGTACAGATGCTCAGCATCCCGCTGGACGTGGTACAGATGCTCAGCATCCCGCTGGACGTGGTACAGATGCTAAGAATCCCGCTGGGCGTGGCACCGATGCCAAAAACCCAGCTGGACGTGGTACAGATGCTAAGAATCCCGCTGGACGTGGTACGGATGCTAAGAATCCCGCCGGGCGTGGTACCGATGCGAAAAACCCAGCTGGACGTGGTACTGATGCTAAGAATCCCGCTGGACGTGGTACCGATGCAAAGAATCCTGCTGGCCGCGGTACCGATGCGAAGAATCCCGCTGGACGTGGTACCGATGCTAAGAATCCTGCTGGACGTGGTACCGATGCTAAGAATCCTGCTGGACGCGGTGCAGATAAGCCAGCAGGACGTGTTAGTGAAGGTTAACCCATTTGGGTAATAACGTAATTTCCAGACCCAAGAAAGGACCAAATTCAGCAGGCTGGTGTACATATTCTAAATGAAAATCTGTAACTTTCGAACCAAATTAACCACCAATTACCGCTTCCAAATTGTACCATCCGTTAGTTTTTGTTATGAAATTCATTATGCCTCTAGTTCCAAATAAATCTTATATGCGAGCTTACACCACACAATTACTTTCATACGAATAAATGTAATCGATTTTTAATATAAACTCTTTCATAAGAGCTTTTATTTAGCTCTAATTTTATTTCGTGATTTAAATATCGCTATTTATATTTAAACAACTGCTTACAAGCGCCATCTGCATATGTATATCATAATCATATTTTTCTAACAAGGCCTTGATTCCAAACATAAAACACGCATATTTGCATTTAGTCTTGTCATTTAAATCGACAGTAAATATTTTTTCATCGTTCGTGATTCAAGTTATATACCACGTTTCAAGTCATTAATTTTTTCTTTAAGAATAACGTCATTAATTTGAAACAAACAAGTCCAAGGCCGTTTCAAATTCTTCGTTTTATGAACTACGCATTAATGACAACGGTTATTATGATATTGTGTAGCCTATACATATTTATAAAAACCTTGGAAAATTATTCATTGGATATGAAAATATAACAATAGTAATTTCAATGAAAATTTGTTTTTATTGTTGCATATTAAATTGTCATAGGTTTTTTTTGAGAATTCCAACGCCTTTTTCTTAGACCTTGTTTCGCAAAAATAATTTTTTTTGCGTTTCGCATTTCTAATTCTAATGAGTGAAAGAGAAGCACAAAAATCACGATTGACTTCCTAGTAATTATTACTATGAAGTCCCGGTTATTTTTGTGCTTCTCTTTTGCATCGCCTCGATTGCTCACGTGCGTGCTAATTTAGATAAATGAGAAGTGTTACAAATGAAGTAAGTGATTTAGGCTTGACTTAAAATATCTAAATATTAGGGAAAGTGTATGAACTGCTAAAAAATCATAATAAATTAGTAATTATGTATATTTATTGCAATTGTAAAAATCTAACAATGTTTGTATTGAATGATTTTACTAGTATTATAAGACGTACCATTTAAGATAATTAAAATACGTATTTACAATTAATGGAAATAAGTGTGGAATTTGAATTTTATTTCAGCAGATCGATCACAGTGCAGCAAATCTTCCAGCGCTATTACCAAAGAATGTTTCGGGAAGTGCAATTGTGGGAGACGTTGCCGGCAAATTGGCCACCATCATCAGCAGCGCTCCATGAAGCTACACCGGACTCTCGCTATAAGAGATCTCCATATAAGAGAGCTCTCTCTGTAAGAGATCCTTTGAGCGTGCATGTCATGCTTGGTTATACGCATACGAAATCTCTCTATAAGAGAATTCCTATATGAAAGCCTAATTTTGGTGATTTATAGCGTTCTCTTATAGCCAGAGTTCAGTGTATTACCGAAGAATTTTTCGGGAAGAGCAACAGCGGCTGACGTTGTTGGCCCATTGGCCGCCATCATCATACATAAAGCTTCTGACCATGTTGGGGATGAGGGCTCTGTTCCAGATACGGTTGGAAGTATATCCTTTTAAGCAGCTAAATCTAACAGTTTTAGATTTCATAATTAAATCTAATTTGTAATTGTTAACATGTTTTTTAAACATAATATCAACCAATTCGCCACGCGTTGATTTGTGTCTAAATACATTGTTATAGTCCTAAATATTGTCATTATTATTGTTGTTACGAACAGCTTTATTAATACAGAATTTTCTTTATATTCTCCTGCGAGAAAGTACGTCACACAGAAATTATAATAACTAATATAACTAATAATTATAATAACTAGCATAATATAATACAAGGCAGCATTTGAAATGAGCTGCACTGTATATGAATTTCATATACACTGGAACCTCGCTATAAGAGAACGCTATAAATCACCAAAATCTGCCTCTTATATAGAAATTCTCTTATAAAGAGAGCTCGTATGCGTATAACCATGTATGACATGTGAGCCCAAAGGATCTCTTCTAGAGAGAATTCTCTTATATGGAGGCCTCTTATAGCGAGGTTCCAGTGTATATATACAAAGACCTTTGACCTATACATATGCTATGACTTGAAAATCTAACCATGTTGTAAATCAGTATAATTGAAACGTAACATTACTCCGTATAGGGTGATAAATGTCGAGACCATGACAACCGAAACAGAGATAACAAACAAAACCAGATCTAATGGCAGGTAAGTGCCCGTCATGCATAGTTTTCCCTTTCTCCGTTTTGATTGATGAGGCAGTGTCGTAAGTTGAAGGTCTTCATTATTTTAGTAATCTCAGTTCGGTGCGGATTATTTGCAGTATTCCAAGCGTGGGGAGTGTGTATGCATCGTCAAGAGTCAAGATGATCATATGGTCATAGCTCCAGAAATTGAGGATGCTCCTAATGTCAGTAGAAACGTCAAGAGTGAAGACAATTTTCGGTCGTCTTTCAGGGTGATCTACGTGCATATAATATTTTGTATTTAGTTTATCATTATTCTTTATATGAAGTGGAATGTAATTTATGAATATCTTGGATTAAACTGTATAGAATATACATATTCTAATATACAAAATATTACAAGTGCATAGATCACCCTGAATGATGACCCGAGATCGTCTTGCCTCTTGATGTTTCTCCTGACATTCGGAGCATCCTCAATTTCCGGGGGTGGTCATCGCTGCAAGTTTGTCATCTACATTTATTTCCCGGAGAAGCGGCAGTTTTGGTTGATCGTATTAAATGAAGATCTGTAACTTCGGAACAAAATTAACCACCAATTATACGTTCAATTATCCAAATCCTACTATTTGTTTGCTTTTATTATGAAATTTCTAATATACAAGTTTCCAAATAATTATTTTACGCGTGATTATACCACACAATGTCTTTCATACGAATAACTGTAACCGATTTTTATTAAGGACTCAAAATTTAAATTTTATATGACGTCTCAAGAGTCAGAAAATTCGCCAAATCACCAGTAAATTCACAAAATCACCAATAAATTCACAAAATCACCAGTAAATTCACAAAATCACCAGTAAATTCACAAAATCACCAGTAAATTCACAAAATCACCAGTAAATTCAAAAAATCAAAAGTAAATTCAAAAAATCATCAATAGGCCTGGGACCATTTCTCGTTTTTGACCCTTAAAATTTCGCAAAATTACAGCCAATTTTTCGCAGGATTTTGCGAAATTGATGACGAAATTTCGCGGTATTTCGCGATATTCATACACAGTTTCTTAATTTTTTTGTTTATTCTGGCTTTATTTTGCGGTTTTTAGCATCATTTTTACCATTTTTACCGAGTTATTTCCAATGTTGAGCAGTTGTTAATGCCCAAAGTATATAAAAATAATTTGGGAATTAATTTTTTACCTATAATTGACGTTTCTGTGCAATAAATTCCCCAAAAAATTGTTGGAGTTCAAATTTAGCGGTATTTCGTGAAAATTGTGTATATTTCGCTGTATTTCGCGGTTTTACACTAATTTTCGCGCATTTCGCGGTTTTCGTGATTTTCAAATTTAATGTTTGTGGTTTTGGGATGTTCAGATGTCCAATAAAACAATTTAACCAGCTGGGAATACTCTATCAATAATTTTTAATTTTATCGTGTTTTTCGCGATTTCCCAGCCCTAATCATCAATAAACCAATATAATGAAGTGAAAATCACGAAGTTTATAATTTATCTACCAAATAACTCGACTAAGGAAAAAATTAATAATATAACCAAACCATGAAATCACCATAAATTAACGAGACGGTCTGTTAGATATTTTCAATATATGGATACGTGGTTTAGTATGAAATTCTTTATTAATTGTCAAGCTTTCAATCACTATCAGTGAACATCATCAGGGCGAACACAAGAATGAGGGGAAACATTTTAAGATTAATTTTTCATCACTATTCTTAATTTTTAAAACAATTTCCTTTATATTATTCACTTAAATAAATTATTTTCTAGGTTTGGTATAATAGGAGACCATGAGTTGCTTAAAAAAAACCTGAATTAACGTTCATTAACTTCACTTTTGTTTGTTAAATTAACAAACCTTCTTTGATTTTGCGATTTTGTTGTCTTTTTCAGGAATGATTATTTTTGAATTTTCCCAATCTATGTCGTGACCCTTATTTCTTGTGACATGTTTTACTAAAGCAGATTCTTTATAATTTTTATTCCTGACATAAGCTTGATTGAGACCGTCTGTATTATTGCAGAACACGATTTGACATCCTTACGATGTATATGACGGCTATGTAAGTTTTCAGACAAACAGAACATGAGCTTAATGATTTTGACACAATATGAAATCACGAGTACATACTAAAATAGACTTATGTTGAAGTGATTGATTAGAAAGCTGAGGACTCTGGAACTTGGTGATAATAAGCTTAATTTATGTACGGGCGACACGAAATGTGAAATTTCTGAAGAAATTTGAGATGAAATTTGAAAAACGAAATGATCCCTTTTTATATTGGGTCGAAATTATACAAGCCATTTTTTAACTTGTCCGACGGTAAGTACAATGCTGTTATCTTATGGTATATATGGAAGGCATCATGACATATATATCGTCGGCGCTTTAGGCAATTTTAGGCACCAAAAAAGGTCTTAGGGTTATATAGTGCAATATTTGACCGACTATATTTCAAATTTAAACTCATGGCATTTTCATTGTTGACAAAATTTGCAAAGATAAACGAAATTTGTATTGACAGAAAGTTCGTTTTTTTAAACACATTTCTGTAGATTTTAAGAAAACCATTGTTGTCGTTAATTCCTTTACTAACCTTTATCCTCTGGCAAAGCAGAGACGTGCAGCACGTTGACAGCGTAAATGAATGGTGGTTAAGGGTGGTTTTGTATAGAAACGGTGTCGAAAGTTGTTGTCTTTGCTTTTCTCAAAACCATATGAATGCATGTACTCGAGGCCAAATGCCTGCTTGATTTTGCGCCTTTGATATCAAAACCCAACTTTCCGTGCGGGAGCTATTTGGAAAAATAGTTTTCAGACGGAAGTTGAAAGGTAAGACAATGAGGTTTTACTGTCTTGTACAGGTTTTCGGAATGATTTTTTTAAATGTGAGAAACAAAGGTGTTATACCTACAGACGCTTAAAGCCGATTAAATAGGCAATATAATAATTTGAAATTTATGCATATCATGTATGGATTGCTGGTAGTGAAAATATGTATAGAACTGATGTGTTGACATGTAAGGCCGTTCACCCTGGTACGGAGCGCCACGGCTGCAGAGGCAATATAGTAAATACCTTGCACACGCTAAGTCACATATGTATGTATGGAAGTTCGAGGGAGTTTTGGCAATGTTCATCATATAAGAAAGCATTCATCCTTCCTCCCTTCCAACTCATCAGCCTGTCTGCCGCTGGCGCATCCTTCTCAAACGTTCATTCCCAATTTTCATATCCTTCCATGGCTAATAATAACATAACAATGGAATGTTCGATCAAGCCTCCACGTCACCTAAAACATGCTTTCCATCATCGCCATTTTCTATCATGTTAACTTGACTTTAACCTATATCTTGTTAAGGTAAGATTCTATGATATTAGAAACTGCAGAGCTTCTTGCAAATCACTTGGTATTCAACTTCGAAAAAATCATTCCGTACTTATTGTTAGTGTCGGACAAACTCACTTTTGACTGTTATTATTGTTTCAACCCATATTTTTGAATAAATCTCCAATATTTTATTCAACTACGCTGAACTCTCGCTATAAGAGAACGCTAAAAATCAATAAAATCAGTATCTTATATCAGTATTTAACACTGAACTCTCGCTATAAGAGAAGGCTATAAATCACCAAAGTCAGTCTCTTATATAGGAATTCTCTTATAGAGAGAGCTCGTATGCATATAACTGTGTATGTTATATGGGTCCAAAAAATCTCTTACAGAGAGAGTTCTCTTGTATGAAGGTCTCTTATAGCGAGAGTCCGGTGTATAAGTCTATAAGAGAATTTCAATGGAGATCTGTTATAGCGAGAGTCTGTTGTATTTAAACGTAAACTACGCAGTTTTCACTTTATTTTTAATCCCTGTTCATTTGGAAATTGTTCCTTTAACTAATTCTAACAATATCTATGCTTATATACAAGCTGCAAGACAGGTATAACAAATTTAGAAAATAATTTGTTGCATCCGTTGAAAATCATGAATGAATTAGAGCATTCTGCTTTGTTTACCATTGCAAATAAAGGATGAAGAAATGAATTTGTTATTTGTTGATATGAAACTTCACAGAATTATATGAATGAACTTGACTATGAATTCCTTATCAACAACGTTATTGGCAAATAATACCTTTAGATTGTTAATTTATAATTAATTTAGAATCATTCCAAGCTTAAATTTGCTGATTGCAATTGATATTTTTGTGCAGAAATTTAACAGGTTTTGCATCAAGTTTACTATTTTGGGGCTCTTTAAAAAAGAAATATGAAAATCTGTCTTCTTATTATTCCTGCTTGCATTTTTTGCATTGCAATCGTAAGTTTTAATTTCATTGACAAATGGCAATATTTTTATTTTTACGCGTATGCTTACAATTATTTTTTATTTTATTTACTAATATTCAAACTATTTAATCTATTACTCTCCTTTAGTTTTTTTGTTAATATTTACTAATAACATTTTTACCTTCAAATAGATACAAATTATAAAATGCGTTGTATTTATTGCCAATTCATGTTGGGTTTTATTTGTATATTTTTTGAATTTAATTTAGACTGTAATATTGAATTTAATTTTCGAATTAATCAATAATCCAGTATAGTGATTTGAATATGAAATTTTATTTAGAATATAATGTGAAATCTAATTAGATTATTTAATATTTATTATTTTGCATAAATTTTATATTTTTAATACAAATATTTCAGATTTCATATTTTTGTACTTTATTATTATTTCAAATGTTTTTTTCGTATTTCCAAGTCTCATGGCCAGCCCAGTGGGTCTACGACAGGATCTAACGCTGGTCGAGCCGCCCCTGCTGCAAAAGGAGCTATAAATACACCTGGAAATGGAGCACGAAAAGCCGCATTCGCCAAAGGTGCTGCTCCCGATTCGAAACCGCCAGCAGCCGCAACGGCGGGGCGAAAAGCTGCATCAGGAAAAACGACGAGTGCACGTGCTCCATAATTCACCCACCTCATATGGATTGAAGACGAATAATTATTTTGATATGCTTGCATTGGATTCATTTTGAAATTATACAGTTTGTAAAAATGATATTAATCACACTCTACAAAAAAATTAAAAGCTGCAGGAGTCAGACAATAATAAAATTCATTCAATTACTTACTCGAGAGTAATTAATTTCAATGCGAATTTTCGGATTATAAAAATGAATTCTATAGTTTCAATCACGCAGCTTGCTTTTGTCGGCTCATTTTGCCGTAAGACAAGCAACATTCCGAGTTTATTGCTTACATGAGGAAGTAAACGTGGAAATACATTTGAATGCCATGGTGTAAATATAAAACCAAGTGTGTATTAAAATTTTGTCACATTTTGCGCTTAGCCTAAGTGCGGATAATGAGGCCCGACCTGGTAATTATTGCATTTGCTTGCATTATCAACTTCATTGCTGTAAGTTTGGATTTAAAAAATTAATATTTATAATTTGTAGAAATTCGCCGATTTTTTTAAATATATTTGTTATTTATTTATTAATTTATATATTATATGAATTATTCATTTTCTATTTATTTACTATATATTTTTTATTTATTAATTATTTATTTTCAATTTATTTATTATTTATTTTCTATTTATTTATTATTTATTTTGTATTTATTTATTATTTATTTTCTATTTATTTATTATTTATTTTCTATTTATTTATTATTTATTTTCTATTTATTTATTATTTATTTTCTATTTATTCATTATTTATTTTCTATTTATTTATTATTTATTTTCTAGTTATTTTTTAGTTGTTTATAATTTATATTTTTCTATTTATTTTTTAATATGTACATATGTATTTACATTTTGCCTCTTTCAGGACCAAACTAAATATGTAGGAGCAGCACCAGTCGCCCAAAATGGGAAAGTTGAACCATCCACAGATTTAGGAGCAAGATCTGGCAACGTCGGAGTTCGAGATCTGTTGTCCGATTCGGCAAATCCATTCGGCCGCACGGCCCACAGCGAGTTATTGCCGACTGCTAATCTTGCTACAACTGGACACGGCGGCGCCATTATTACTGGCGGACCTCATAAAACCTCTGCATCTCTTAGCCAAAGCCTTCCTGAGCCTCCTAGTCGCTCGGCGAGAAGAAAGACTTCAAGGAAGAGACGCAAGCGCAAGCGCCGCGTGTATTTCCTGAAGGCTTTCGATTGAAATTAATAAACTGAATTTCGAATTTTCTACGCAAACATTCTGGTACATTTTGCATAAATGCAATCTAAATTAAATATACCCATTTATTGATCATTCTATTGAAAAAATCATGCTCGTTCATTCCACCAAAATCTTTCAATACAAGCTGCACGACATTTAGTTAAGACATTTAGTAAAAAAAAAAAATTAGAAAAAAATTTAATGCATCCGTTGAAAATCATGAATGAATTACAGCATTAAGTTCTTCTGCATTGTGTACCATTGAAAATAAAAGATGAAGCAATCAATTTGTTATTTGTTGATATGAAACTTCACAGAATGATTTGAATGAACTTGGTTGATGATTTATAATTAATTTAGAATCATTCGAAGCTTTAATTTGTAGATCTCATTTGATATTTGTGTGCAGAATTTCACATAATTTAACAGGATTTGCATCAATTTTACCATTTTGGAGCTCTTCGAGAAAGAAATATGAAACTCTTCCTTGTTGTTTTTCTTGCTTGCATTTTTCGCATTACAATCGTAAGTTTTTGTTTTACTGACAAATGGAAATATTTTTAGTTTTACGCGTATGCTTACAATCCATTTTTTATTTAAATTACTATTATTTTCAATATTACTTAATAATTAAATGTTTTCCTACAATTTATAAATGTGTTACACCGGACTCTCGTTGTAAGAGATCTCCATGTAAGAGAACTCTCTCTGTGAGAGATCCTTTGGGCCCGCATATCATACATACATACTAGCTCTCTCTATAAGAGAATTCCTATATAAGAGACTGATTTTGGTGATTTATAGCGTTGTCTTATAGCTGGAGTTCAGTGTATATTGTTCTTCAATTAATATTGGATTTTGGATCAAGTGCAGGCGGCACACCAGTGTAACGACAAAAAGACAAGTTGTCCAAAATGACGGAATGTGCACTTGAAACGCGTCATTTATTAAACTCAATTTCGACTTTACCACAGGGTAGTTGTATATAGGGTAGTGCTAATAAGCGCGCTACTCCCCTTTGCATGTGTAGTGACGTCACTCTGCGAACTCATCACAGTTCCCTATTAACATTATGCAACTTTAAAATTGTC
>JAQGAK010001497.1:0-31304 GCA_034696945.1 Lipothrix lubbocki | reverse complement strand
TTAAAATGAATGTAACTTGCACATATAGCTGCACGTATATGTAATTTTAGAATATCAAAACAAATTGAATTTTAGATTACATAAGCCTCTTTAATATGCAATAAGATTCCAACACGATAGTGATTTAGCGTAATACACCTTTTCTGTTATGCATTTTGATGTATCTACTGTTTCCATAATAAATAAATATCTAAAAAATTCAAGAATTCATTTTCCCAATAATTTCGAAGGAACTATCTAATAACTTATTTCGTCAAAAGATTAAGCATAACAGATGGTAAGTGTGATAAGCGCAGCTAACAAGGTTTAAAATACACAACAGTTCATAAAAAAATTGAAGGTTGTTTGCGTTGGCAAATTAAAATGTAATCGCGAGCTGAAACCAATAACAATTATTTGATATAGATCATAATATTCCTCCTTCACCTGCCATAACCTTTCATCAGAGCAAAAAAAACGTTTCCATTTATGTAAAATGTTTGTATGCTCTTACGGTTAATGCAAATAACTATGGGGTGTCCAGGATAATCTCCCAGCTTTATCCGACTCCCGGATAAATCTATAATAACAGTCGAATCTTCCTAAATAAACAGAAAGTGTGAAAAGAGGTGCTTTTCTGCTTTAAAATATAATTCCATTAGATTCAGTTAAAAAGAAGGGCAGATTATAGGCAAACATCTATGAAGTTAGACTGCATTATGAGCAAAATTAATAAAATACAATATGTAGATGGCGAATATCCCATAAACTTGGTAATGATGATCCTGTGAAACAATGGCTAAAATTTTAATTTAATTTAAATTTTTAAATGTTTAAAATGCCATCACTAGCTCAACGATACTGCCATATCTGCTTCTTGTTTTTTGTAAAGTTGCTTTTCTTCGTTATCTAATATTAAAAATCAAAGGAAAATTAAAAGGACAAATAGTGCAAAAATTACAGATATTATTTGCGGCGAATATTATTACTCCGTTTATAGTGTACAAAGTACTACGGACCAAACGACAGTAAGAAATACGTCCCCCATCTTTTAGTGTTACTTTGTTCGAAATATTTTCATGATGTTCTTAGCGACTTGTTAGAGGGAGCTTCGTGGAAGTTTAGGGCCTTCATAGTCGGTGAGAAAAGAAAGCAACAAGGTATAAGTATAAAACCATCAACCATGCCAAAGTTGTTCAGCAGAAGAACACACATCCTTAAACACTACCTTCAACACTGAATTATTTGTTTACTTTATCTGTACTTATGTACTCGCATAAATAAACAACACGTATTGTTTACATTACAGCATCGGGTATATTTTTAACTGCTAATTACTAAGGTTGAATTATTTTTGAAGATATGTTCTTTTGTGGCCTAACCTCACCCATATCAACATCGTTGTTCTGTTTATAAAGAAAGTTTCAATGGTTTTCGTTTATCAACACAGTAAATTACTAGGAACTTCTTGTCTAGAATACATTTGTTTATTTCTGAGTAAGTCGCGGTGAAAACTTCTAAAAGGGAAATAAAACAAAAATCTTGCTCCCATTAACCAACTTACACATAAACATTAATGATAACCCGTCTCAGCAGTAGCATGTTAAGAGTCCTACACTTGGAGAACAATACCGAGCCATAAAAGTTGAGTGTGGTCTCTATGCTATCAAAAACTAGAAAATATGTAAGAGCAGGATAAGACTAAATGGGAAGCCGAAGACGGTCGACATAAACGGGTGAAAGCTATATACAATGGCTGTGAGAGAGAAAAAACTAGAAAGAAAAGCAAAGACTTATAAGTAAAAGAAAGAGAGTTGTGTGCTACAATAACCAGCAGGTAGTCGTTTTTCACCATTGTTTTACTTAACGGATGAGAGCCGGGTGGTAAAATCGTAAAATATCCCACTTTTTAACTTTCACCACCAATAGAACATCTCCGCGGCGGCGGCCTATCCATCTTAGGAAAATGTCAGCCTTTCCATCATTGCCCATGCATAAAAATGACTTCAATATACTCACTCTTTATTATGTATTACTTTACATTGTAACTTTAAAAATCTGCACAGTTTCTGTGAATCTGAGTATAAGTATATTTACTATAAAACTGCAATCCAGAGCGTCAGGAGCACGTGCTCTTGCACTTTATCAACTTGTTAATTTTTTCATCTACCCGTCAAACTTGAAATGAAATGCATAGATTTGCTTGTGTCTTTCATTTATTTGGGAAATTTCGCCAGCTGCGGTTTGTATTACGTATTACAGAAGTGCTTAGAATTCTACGGGATCACTCGTGTGTTAAATACACTCTTGGTACTTGGAAAAGCGAGCAACATGAAATTCCTGAAAACACTGTGAAGTATACGAT
Source organism: Lipothrix lubbocki (assembly GCA_034696945.1). NCBI lineage: Eukaryota > Metazoa > Arthropoda > Collembola > Symphypleona > Sminthuridae > Lipothrix > Lipothrix lubbocki. The sequence goes on along the minus strand of JAQGAK010001497.1, from coordinate 28,960 downwards.
CACATTCCAAGCTTTAAACAGCCACATCATGTACACAAACAAATGACTCGGTGCATAAGAAGGCAGGATTGTGTGGATATTTTTGAATCAGGAAGCTCAATGGAGAGAGTTCTAAAAACGCTCGACTGCCCACTATATCTTCACCAAATGCTATTCCCCACATTGTAAGAATCTCATCCATATGGAGTTCTTGGTGTACTATTCTTCTAGATAGATACGATTATATAGTGTCAGTTTATCCAGGGTTCGTACATACTTCGTAGGTTTAGAAAATGTATCTCCTTTGATGGAATAGGAAGAAAAGGCAGTAGACAGGCGGCTGATTACATGGTAATAATACCAATCTTACTTGCCAATATTGGCAATGAACCTGCCATTGTGCTACAGCGCGCATCAACATTCTTTCGGCTAGTTTAGCCATTTAAGTTCCTATATGTATGTCACACAGGGTTTTAATGTTTGTGTTTTCTAATACGTTACTAAAACTCTACCTTCTATTTATATGACTAGCTTTTAGTGGATTTTAGTATAGAGTAATACAAAGGAAGGTTTTTAACAAAATCCTTAAATGTGTTTTTGTATAGAAGCACTTGTATTTTGCAATCGGCTTGCTTACAAATAGATTGACAGCCTCAGTAAATACATATAAAGGGTGGGTGCTGGAGTAAAACATGACAAATTTAAACCCATTTTTATGCCAACGCTTTTATTATGTGGGAAAAAAGGCTTTTATTTGACCCATTCATTCTTTTCTATGACTGTCATCACTTATTTTGTAAGTAGCACTAGAGCTCGTCCCGGTTGACCGAAACAGATCTTATACAATATCAGGGAATCGTTTATTGTCGCTCTTATTAGGAATGTTGTATCATTTATTTGCCGGCTGGAATAGCACGTATTATATCTGATGAAATCTAAAACCTCCATTTTTCCCTTTCTCCTTGGAAAAGGTGCTCCACTATAAAGGACGTACTTCTATAGTACACTTATTCTGGCACCATTATATTATGAGCTCTTTGAGTGCTGGGATCCTCATTCATTGTAAAGAATAGCTGACCTTTTGACTTGCCCCTTTTTTAACTCTAGGCGTTACAAATGCCTGTCCATTACAGACTATAAGCTTTTTGATGTGTAACCCCCCTGCTTTTCACTATCATAGGCCTGCATTAGATTGACACTGCAAAGAAAAGAATATTTCCCTTCGCTCCGTTTACACTTTCTTCCTTTGAGCCCCTGATCTTTGAATTTCACTACATATATTTTATTTCACCTATTGTGCAAAGGTGTACAGCAATATGCGATGCTCTGTCCGCATTTTTTCAGCTTCTTCTTAAATTCCACCTTATAATAGCGAGGTGGGTGTATTACGACAGGATGGAAAACACTGAAGACAGGAAAACTATTCCTACAATTTCCAAAGCTTCAGGCCAGAATACCCTCTTTATGTTAGATTTGCTATGTGTAAGAGTTGCTCTTTGTGTATATTTTCTCAAGACAAAGTCAAGTAAAAATCCAATTCTAATTTCCTTTTGATGTTTCTTCTGTCCTCAAGGAATTTCAGCATAATCGTTTATTACAATTAACTAAAGTAGAAAAGACGGAAGCGATCCCAAGGATCCCCGAGCACTCTTCCTATTTATAAAACACTGTACTGTATTGTATGCAGACGTGATGCTTGCTGAACTTTCATATCAAGTGTGCTTAATAATAACCCTTGAGTGAGATTGTTCCATTTCAAGTGCAAATTTGGAAGACTTTTAGATTTTATCGTAATTACATTGTCTGACGTGCGAGGCACAGGGCTTCATAATATGAACTTTACAGCGGGCGGCTTATTAAAGACAAGCCTACAATAGTTTTTTCTTGATGAGAAAATCTGCTCCTCCGGACATAAAACTACGGATATTGAAAATGGAAAACACTTGCAGCACCTATAACTGCTACAGACATGCAATTAACGCGAGCACTTATCACGATCGAGGCGGCATATAAAAATTGAGGAACTGTATATTTTGTTATATTTTCCATATTTTGCATGGTGTTACATATGTATAATCTACAAAGCTGTATTAATTAGCCACTTTTATTCCGAAAAAATTCTACCAGGAGATTGAAGAGAGTTAGTCAACCCACTCAGTTCCTTACTATTGTATAGTCTACGGACCAGAGTTTCGTCTCACGTACTGAAAAATTGTTGAACAAGAGCTTATTTGATCATTAGCAAATATATTTTCAATACTCTTACAATGACTTTTGTTAAAAAAGTTCAGACATGTTTCATGCACAGATGAAATTAGCGCATGTAAATAGCTCCCTACGTTTTTGTCTCTGATACATAAAAGCTGATCCCCTGGTTTATAGTATAAGTATAAAGAAACAAATTCGTGTTGTTGCTTTTAGTTTTAGCAATGTACCATACACTTAGTATGTATAAAGATTTTTAGATACTTTCACAAAAAGCTGATTCCATTAGGAAACTTTAATGCAGAACGACGCAAACATGCAAAGGCAATAATTTCATGAACTACAACTTACAAATACACCTGAATGTTTGCACATTAAATATGCAACTAGGTACATGTACTAGCCATGGTGAGAGTAGCGGGGCATGAAATATTCGAAAAAGTAATTAGCTCAAATTACGTATGTATGCTCAACTAACTATATGCTAAAGCGTGACTCAACCTCCGCACTTTCCATTTCCAACAACAGTTCCTACAGCTCTAGAAAATGGCATTGATATATGTGACAAGTGTTAATTAAAATTGACTTGGGACTTGAGGTAACTAGCATAAACATAGTTGCGTACCTAACATATAAGTATGGTAACTAAACATAGCATAATAGTCGATGCAGTAAGAGAAGTTGATTCCATCTATAGGTATAACATGTTTACAGTGTATGTATGAAATAGCGTAAATGTAATACGGCAAGATATCTCAACCAAAACACGAAGATACTGAAGTAGACCATCCAAATAATCGTTTTTCCACTCGATAGCATGACTGGGTTTAAACATTGCGTATACATTGAGCTTTCTGTGGTTTATTATTGCATTAAAATTTGATTCTCGTTCCTCCTCCTACATATGGTTTGCATTGAAACCTCTTTTCCAGGCAGGGGTCCGACGGGACGTGCACTTGCGAGGAAGTAACGGGGAGAGCATCAATATGACAAGGTAAATTGTTGATGGAGAAATTTCTAGTAGTTGTTAATGCCAATGGCGCTCCAGGAATTGACGGAATGGATTCTTCTTCTTCGTCTTCCAGATCTACACATCAACCATTATTCTACAGAGAGGAGCATATCTTAAGCTCAGGATCTACATTATGTATATTGCATGTTCCAAATCTTTCCTTCAAATGTGCCAATTATATGACCACCCTACCGTGAAAGTTCTATTAGTATTGCGAGCGCTTTTCCTTTTACTTTAGAGATGCGATACAAAGTGTACATACTTATTATTTATATAATAGTATACTGTACATGGATTCTGTTTATTATACCAAACTTTACATGCATAGGATATTATAATATAGGGGCATACAAATAGGTAAACACACATATACACTGGTTATTTTACTATACATACATATATATAATTACATGCATACATACTGATTATTAGTGGAAGAGTAAGTGCTCTTCCAATTCGAACTTATTTTTGATTTCCTCCTACTCTCCTCATAAACCTACCGGGCTAGAATAAACCTAATTCTCATAGATTTTGATTTTTAGCTATTCCGTTGTCTATTTGTTTGACCGTCTAGGTATATTTACATTGTTTTATGTAGCATCATTTCGTTTCAATCTGTTGTGAATGGTTTAGGTTGTCAAAAGCTTTATTAAAATTTGTGAGCTCGCAGATATTGGCTTAAATCAACTTTGCTTTGATTTGAATTCCTACTGTTTTGTTGCTGGCTTGTGCTGATATGGATTTTCGCATTTTGTGCCCCACTACACATAGATACCTGACGCTTGATGTTTTTAGACACTTGACAGAGCGCTTGCTAATAAACAAAAGCGAAATTCCCAGAGACACCTTACTAATTATTTTGGACTTGTTTACTACGTTTGATTACAAGTTTGATTACAATGGAGCCGCACTCATTAATGCGTATCCAGCTGCTACTTTCAAGTCCTAATATTACATTGCCGAGGAAGATTTGATATGACATGGGACGAGCAGGCTTGGGGCACTGTGATATTGTCATCCTATTGTGTTTGAACTAATCAAATTCAACAATAGAAATTTAGTAGATCTCATCTTAACATGTCCTGGGGAACGTTATTGTCCTGCGTATATGACGACGGCATTAATTAAGCTCTAAAATAAATAATGACGCACTTAATTAAATGCTGCCTACGCCAAGTACATTTTTAGAGCATGGTATACTCACTCACAAAACCCTGTAAGTATAAACATTTATTGTCTATGAATTCTTTTGAAGAATATAGACTAAAGGGCAAGAAGATATATCTCATCAGATATTGATTTCTACGTTAACCCTAGTCCGACCTAAAGGCACAATGATTGTTTATTTTTGTGACCTGTATGAAAATCCATAGCTCATGATATGCATGGAGTATATGTGGACCGTTCAAACTGAGCGTGCTGGGCATGTGTGTGTACATAACTTATATATGTACTAATAGAGCTTTCACAGACGTTCTACGTGCGCGGAGGAATTAGTGAAAACGTGGTAAAGAGCAAGTGCAAACAAAAGAAGTTCAAAAGACAAGAATTTAAACGCAGCAATTTCTTGCACTTGGGGAAAATTCTATAGAGTAAAATCCACACACGTTACCTTGCAGATTTTCCTACAAAAAGTTTTAGGAAAAGTTACACAACCTTCTTTTACCCAAATCTTTTTGAAAAATAAGTGGAATTGGCCTGACTTGCTTGAGTAATTTCCTGACAACGAGAGGTTCGAGCTGCTGCAGGCGGGGGGAAACTTGTGAATATGGAATGAATCGATCTGATGAATAAAATAGGGTCTTTTGTTACCGTGAACAACTCCGAGGTAAAGGTGTGAGTCGGGGTAGAAATTATGACACTTGAATTAGAATGAACAGCGCTTTCTCTTTTACTTTCCTTTTTATTGAATTCTCACGAGAGCTAGTTTTTCATGTCCTTGAAGAGAGTTCTACTGGATGTTTTAATATAGGTTTTAGCTTCCTATATTTTAGGAATGACTAAGTTTCTTTAATTCCTTTTAACCTTTAATAGGTACTTATTTATCGAATCTAGCTATACTATCATTGAGTTGAATTAAAATCGAAGTCAACCTGTATATTACGATGCAAATTCTATCATTTGCGCATTGTATTCTTGTTTACTATATTCTTATTAATAATGTTTATGCATTCTTTCTTGGTTTATTATTTTGGAAACGATGCTGCCCATACATAATTCCAGACGATCCAGACAACTGAATTTTCTTAGGATTGTAATGAATGCGCGTTTTAAATACATTCACTATAAATTAAATATAGCTGGGCCTACAATCTTTCCGCATAGGTTAATATTAACTTATGACTTTGACTATATTCAGCGAGCACTCCTTAAAAGAAGTTATTAACCTACTTTATTTTCGATTCTGATTTTAATAAAGTACTCGCTGGCTACATGTATATTCAGTTCCTTAGAAATTATCCTCTCATATCCCCGCTCACTCCTTTTGCTGAAATAATATTATTCTTTGAAGTTATACACCAAACTAAATCCCCTGGGTGCTTTTGTGCTGAATTGAAGTTTTGAAGCTGTGAAAATATAGCTTTGTTCTCTGCCATACTTATATACACCATAAGTAATTATGTATGCAAGTTTAAATTCAGGCATTTACTCTGTATCCTCCATGGAGTACGCAAAATCATTTGAAATTTGAGTCGTGCTAAAGCTGATTATATACGCATAGTATTTCCGAGAGCGAAATTCCAACCTTGATAAAAGCCAAATCTCTGGCTTAGCTAATTTCCCGCAAGTTGCTTCTAGCAAAGCTCAAATCAGGGACCCATTAGTTAGTCATAAATACAGAAAATGTGAGGATTAAATGAATTATTTGCATTGTTAATAGGCGTAACTCCAGTGAAAGTGAATAATTTGATTTTTTGATACATCATTTTGTACATGTAGTGCATCAGGGTATGCTGACAGTACTTAGGTATGTATATCTAGTTGTATTCTCACAAGTCTCTCACTATTAAACGGGATAGAAACAAAAGCTAAACAAGCTTTAAGATTAAATGGATTATTAAAGACTTTGAATTAAGTGAAACGCTAAACAGTGTTGAAACAAACAGATCAAATTGCGATTAGATATTCAATGCGGCAAAAAACAAGTGAAAATTTTAGCAGTGATGGCGCAGATATTTATAATGAATACTGAAGAGATTCTTTCGAAAAATTTCAAAGACAGCAAAAAAATCTTAAAATCCGGTGTAATCTGAGATGGGAACAAAGATCTGCCGGGATAATATAAATAAAATATTTCTGTAGCATACCTACGGAAGGGCTTGTGTTATATCTATATTTTCAATTGAATTAGACGTGTACATCACTATGCTGATACTTATATTCAGCCGATGACCTACATATTGACGTGCACATTACAGGATGATATAGGGTTGGCAAAAGGGTAAGAGGCTTCACAAGTGAGCAACGCGAGTGCGAGAAAGTTGGTTCCAGGTCATAAAACAAAATCAAACGATTAAACCGGAAGGATTTTTTATCTTTCCCTCCATGCTCCCTTGAACCTTCAATGGGAGTTTTCAGTATAGAACTTTTCTTATTATTATATATTTTTTGCAATAGTTATACGTAGGATGTAATTGTAAGCTATGGTTACATGTAGATACATGGATCGCTGTAAATGTATTAATACGCTAAAAAAAATTGTTTTTCTTCTAAGCGACTGATTTTAGCTGATGATAGGACATTTTCCTCTTCCACCAAATTTCCGTATTTCACATGTTATCCAACACATTAGAGGCTGAAGGGACGAAGAGAAATTTAAAACGACAGATGACGATACACTCCCTGGTCTCAAGATTACAAAATTCATTACGTGTCTATTTTGAAAATGAGCTCATTCTCAATAGGAGGGCACGGAAGTAAACTCTGGATGTTTGTGGCTGTTGTTGAAAATGTAAATAGGTATGTGTGTGTATGTTTCTTAAATATTAATACACTGTTCTGAATTCTGATTTAGGTTCCAACCAGGGATGAACTAAAGATACTATGTTTTATTTATCTTCTGAATGGCCAAGCATGGGAATCACATTTGAATGCGAGTTGCAAAAGATCTTTGGGAAGTCTCATCTGTCAATGTATACTTGAACAATTGCGTTTCTATGCATCTACAAATATTATGTGAATTTCCTGGTCATACATAAATTTGCGTCTTATTGTCGAGCAACATTTGGCAAGAGTTATGGACAATGTTTCACCACTGTCTGGGCCTGGGCTCATATAAAAGAGTGCAGTGTTACATAATTTTACATACATAATTATGACACACAAGTAAAACTTGATGGCCAACATTCCGTAAAAACAGTAAATCAGCTTGTGTGTACTTGTGCTCAAGATATCTACAAATTATATCAAAGTCCTTAAGATTCTGCTTTCGACGTATAGGTATCACTCTGTATGAATTTACTGCAGAGGCCGTACTTAAGCTCAACTCCAGGAGATCATATTTCCATAGTGAAATTACATGAGAGCATGATTGGAACGGCGAATGAAATTTAAAGAAAATGTAGTACATATTGGTTTTTTTCCCATTTCCCCGAAGCTTCATTCATACATTGATGTGTCCATGTGTGAATGTGAAGATTATCCAGATATAAAGTGTGGAGACAACATGTGAACTGGTTTCCCCTGGAATGGGAAAAGTTCACATGACTGGATTATGTGTGTATTTGGATAGGAAGATTTCATTATTGAGTAAATATACCTCTACATGTAGATACTTACATATAATACATAATTTTAGTTCACCATGCAGTACATATGGTTGTAGTTATTACAACAGTAGTAACTTTTGTAACTAGTATTCACTTTAAAGAGGAAAGTATTGATTGGAAAGGACTCGAGTATCTTTTTCTTGCCGGATTTTTAGCTGCTGAGCTGGATTTTTTATATGAGTACAAGAATGAGACAGCTAGAAGAGTAACGTAGAGAGCACTTTTCTCCAGTGTGTTGTTATGTCATATAGCATAACGGAGGAAGTAATGGTGAAGAAAGAAAACTGTTGTTGTAAAGGGAAATAGTTTTTGGATGAGACAGTGGATAGAAAGCAAAATCGGTGTATATAAGTTTTCAGTCAATGTAGCTACCTATACACCTACAACTCATTCTCCTCCATGCTGGTATGCATTGCATGCAGCATCAGAGTCAGCGAGTCGAAGAAGCTGAGGGAGAGGATCAATACTACGGAAAACATGGCTGGAATAGGAGGACGAAGAAGCAGCAGCAGCAACAACCGTCCAAGCCTAAGCCACGTATGAACCATTTAAGCAGTGTAGAATGTAGGGAAGGAAAGTAGAAAGAGAGAGAATTTGCAAGGGAGGGAGAGAGAAATCGCGAGCAAGAGTGAAAGAGAGTGAGAAGAGGGGAAGAAACTGAAAGAGCCAAGTTTCTGTTGCTGGCAGTTGAAAACTGCATCGAGGAAGAGTACGACCACGATTACAACGACTCTCGTACAGTTTACACGCCGTCGTTGGAACGCACACATACAGTACCCACATCACCGACCACACATCCAACAACAGCCAAGACTACCTCCTATACTTTATACTGCTCGCAAAATTCTTATCAACAGTTGCAGAATAAGGATAACCATCATCGCTACCTCCTGCAATTATTAGAGAGACGCTAAGGACTGAACCTATCATTGTACAGGTAGCCGGTCAATTTCATTTCGTTTCTCCAGTCTACTTCCATCGTACAACCTAACATTTCCCAAGAGGAGACGAGACGGCTTGACGCTATCACGTTACAACAACAAGCTAAATATCACTCGTCACATGATCCCACCTGTATACATATATACAAGCGGTACCATGTAATCCGGTCAATTAGTACAACTTATACGCCAGTTGATTCGAAGAGGACTCACACACCTGGGTAGAACCAAATCAGTCGTAGCTAAACATATCTTCACGAATGAACTAACATGAAGCGATTTTGCCCCGAAGAAAGGACCGAAAACGTAATTGTAAGATGCAGAGTTCCTCACTTATTCCAGGATGGGTAAAGGCATCCGACAGTGTCTCTGCCTCGACGCTTCTGCTTCCTATCAGTAACAGCATCCTTGCTCATATCAAGAAATTACGGGACGTGGGGGGAGAGACCAAAAACATTAGTGGAAGGTAATATTAAATCCTATTAGCTCAATTTAAGTAACAGAAGGGACCGCGTGGAGTAAAAGATAAGTGAAATCTATAATAGTGGCGGCTTTAGAAGTGTGGAGCAGTTATTGAACTTAGAGATAACAATTTACATATACTCAAACTTTTAGATTACACTTTACATACTAAAAATCATAGCGCCGACACCCAACCAGGTTATCAGAAGATACAAAGCTACAACCTTGTTTTTATGTTGTTACGCTATAATAGAAGTATCCACTTGCAGCTGTTTTTCCAAAAGTTGACTCTATTAAATTTCACTTACCCGTCGGCTGGAACCACGGTGAACTCATATAGTTAACTTGTTATGTTGCTGAAATTTACTCCAAATCCAGTTATTGCCCCAATGTGCCATAGATCAAGTGACTTCCTAAATACCTGATAATACGCTTCGGAATTGTATAATTATTGAAGCATGTATGTACATGTGACTGTAGCAAATGTGTACTCAGTGTTGTAAAACTTGTGTCAATTCGCACGTGAGGGACATCGGATGCGAAATGAATATTAATGTGAAAGCCACATATGCGTTCAAGAGGTTAACATAAACGGACTAAACACATGAGAAAGTAACAATTTGTAAATTAGAACGATGAAATCAATAAATCCTGGTGCTACTATTAATTCTGACCCTATAGTGATAATAGAGACGAACACACTGGGCAGAGTGGGCACTGTAGTATGTGTTATTGGCTAACAGTTAGTCAATGCATTTGCTGATTTGATTGCATCTCCTCCTCCTCCTCCACTGCTGCTGCTGGCGCCTTTCCATACACATATGTAAGGATGGCTGATTTACGACCGAGAAAGGAGACTGAACAAGAACGAAAGGGAAGTTTCCAGGTTAATGACAGCGGGGATGATGACGAACGGCGCTCATTATTTCTCAAGAAAACAGCGGGTTTAAGAAGACTCCGAAAACCTCGATGTAGTTTGGCGGCTTTTAGCGAGTTAAGCCTAAGTCGATCTTCCTTCCGGCTCGAACAGGACGATGACAGGTAAGACAAGAATATATAAACTTAACCAGATTACATGTTACTTAGGATGTTCTGATTCATTTACGGAGGAGAGGATTTCAAGTGAAAAATAATAGAAATTCATCAATATTTTTGTAAAGCCAATTTTGTAGAGTAAAAATTGTTCCTCCTACACTTTGCACTCCACTTTGTATTAACATGGGATTTGCAAAGAAATCAATTTAATTTTGGCAAATCCTATCAACGGATTGTAGTAATTAAATTGTTTGTTTTCTTTCAAAGAATTTCAGAGAGTTTTCTAAGAAATTATATGCAGTCAGAACTACAAATCCAATTTCCCCAAAGAATTTGGTATTCACGTTGCTAAGCTGAAATGAATTTAATTTTCTTGGGCAAAGCATGAAATCATGGGATGGATAAAGGCATCATCGAAAGAGTCACTGTAAATCCTCATCTTTAATATAGATAGCTTTTCCGAACGTGTAAAAAGAAGATACAAGATCAAATATATTGTTTTCTATTGGTAGATATAGTTTATTTATTGTCGAAGCATCGCGTACTACTTCGATTGAAAGACCCGATCTTTGTATCAAATGTACATGTATGTATATCCTGAGCATTCGAGTCCTTTGACTTTTTGCACGACAGAAAATCAAAGCTCAAGCTGTATCCTCTTGCCATCAGATCTTTCTTTTGGCTGTTTGCAACAATAGTAAAAATGAATGCTGATGATAGAATCCAATCGGAAATTCGATTTATCATCCAAATGGTTCCTTCGTACCAGATTTTATTATGTATTTTTCACTCTCCTTTCTTCCTTTCTGTGGTCCATCTGGTTCATCTTTGCTGCAGCACACTCCAAAGAAAATCAATGCATTGGTAAGGAGTTTGAGTGCCTGTACATATGTACGTAGTACATCTACCTACATTCAAATCAAGATTTGCTTAGGCTCTTACATCAAAATCCTTTTACTCTATCCGCAAGCTTTTGTCTTGTAACCACCTAGTAGAAAATGTAGGCTTTTTTGGATTTCTAAAGTTTTTTCCCCATCCCCTGCCCTGAATACATTAAAGGCAAACCTCTGTTTTTCCACAGATAAGGTTGTTTTCTTATTTATGTCAACTCAAAAATTTATCTATTTTCTCCTCATACTTTGAATTGACTTGAGTTTGAGTAGGTAGGACATTGGAAAAAAACTGGAGCTTCAGCAGTTTCCGCTAGCAGCCAATAGACCTACTTCAATTTCTGGAGTATCTATATAGATGACGAAGTGGAAAATTCAGTCAGGATGAAATTCCACCGTCAGCACTCAGCAGAAAAGCTTTGTGACGTTGTACTTAAATGGAGTGCATTCCAAAATGAAAATACTCCCACACTTGTGTGGATTCGTAGGTTATAAGGGCAATGACAACAAATTCAATGGAGAACCTTGCTCAACATGCTTCTCCTTTACTTTACAGTTTGGAAAACAAAATTATCGTGAAAATGAGAATGTGTGGCTAAAGAAGTCCTTTGTAGCTTGCTAGAGAACTGCATATTAGACTAAAGCGTTGTCGAAAATTGTGTCGCATAACTTCAAGAAGTTCCTAGAGGTCTAGGAACACCAGTTGGCCATTCCATGAAGTAACATTCAAACTTTTTATTAATACCTTCCAGTATGCGGGCACAAACATTTTCCTCCTGGTTTTCTTATGAAATGTTCAAATACTCAATTATCTTAATTCGCTTCTACGTAAAAGTTCATAATGGGATACACATTTATAACTGTAGACCTACAAATACATATACATAGATATGTATACACCAATAGTGAAAGTGTTCCTGCTTATCAGAGTCTTGTAAGCCAAGCTTTTATATTTCGTATAGATTCTCAAGAGCAAAAAGTATGTGTGGGGAATACAAAGTACAGATACGACCCTTGAGAGCTGAAGAAAATCCTTGAGCTCTTATTTTTTTATTGCATGCTAATTCAAGCGATAAAATTTCCAGTCCGTCTTTTTCAGTTTGTACATGATTATGGAAAAGGTAACTGACACGAACTTACGCAATTTGTGATTTGAATATTGGAGCATGCAATGTGTAGCCCCGCAGTTATATGTATGGGCTTACACTCAATGATAACATAATTTCTTTTTATTTATATGGAATTATGTTTTCGGAGGAAATGTGACACACCCGCCGTTGGCCCAATTAATAGTTTTATATTGATGCTGAGTTATCCGGAAAGTTCTGTACATATTTACCTTTTCCTCATTAGTAATTTGGAAGCTCGATTATCCGCGACAACCATAGTTTTTCATAGTTGATGCATCAAACTCAAGCTCATCGTGTTGCCTTCCATCTATTTTTAATCATACCTAAGCACCAAATTGGTATATCATAGACATAAATAGGTTCCGAATACAATGACCAGCTTATTGGCATCCCACACTGTGTTGCTATGGCTGATTCTAAAGTTGTGTCAGCGTAGGAGTTTCGTGTTTGAATTACCCTGTAAAAAGTATATAGAGTTGACATATTTGTTAATCCATGACCATTAAAAAGCCCTGTCTTTCTTCTATCTGTTTCATCAGTATTCTCAGTATCAAGGGGATTATTTTACATGTTCGAGTAAGAATATAATTTTATTATACGCCATTATTTTCAATTAATTTTTTAATTTCCTAAGGCCAGGAAGTAATCAGGGATTTAAATTAAAATAAGCTCAAATATCAGTTTACTATAGTCATTACATATAGTAAATATGTATGTACTTGTAAATCATTTATCCCTGGGATTACCTCACGATGTCATTTCATCAGCTTGCCTTCACGTTTAGCAACTTGTCCTGCCCCAACAAATCCCTACAGTATTGGCCTCGCTGTTATCTGAAAACTTTGTAAGAAAATGCAAACAATTATCTGAAAATTCACTGATCGCAAAATTAGCACAAACATCATTATCTTTGTAGTTCGGTAGTAATAGTGATCATGTTTACAAACCAGCTCTAATTACGTTGGTGGATTTATACAAAATTGGAAGCTTAACTAGTTGTTTGATCTTAAAACCAGTCTCAAATCAGATTATTACTAAATCCATTTGAGTGTGGAATTAAGGATCGGTTCCCAAGACACACAAATATCCTGGCAGTGTAAATCCAACTTCCGAAAAGAAAAACATGTTCTTAGTTCACAATCCAAGTCAAGTCTATGACGCAAATCTCCAAGATTACTAAACTGGATATATGTACGTAACTAAAAATATACGGCAAACAGATAATTGGGCGCTTGACAAACTCAGAACATTTTGCACTGTCAAAATTCCACGAATGTTGAGGTTGCCAAGGTATACTTATATATATGTATGGGATCTTTGAGTGTGTAATGAGGCTTCAAAATGATCTGATATTTGTCATTTTAAGTAGGAATTCTAACTATTGGAATTTTCCACGAAATCTTCAAGTATAATATGCAGACGTCGGAACTTCAAAGTAGTAACAAAATTTGTGGTAAATTCTTATAGAAACAAACATTTATGCATGTATGTAACTAACCCAAGGGGTACATATTGCTGAGGTTGGAATAAGTGAATTTTTAATAATATAATCCAAGTTCTTCATAATTCATTGTACTCATTCTGGCATTTCATCCAACGGTAAAATAGTGTGTGTGATAAAACAAACAGAAAATTGCCGGGTGTGACCTCGGAAAGTTAAGGTTTTTGTTGTAAAGGAAGTCCTCGAATTGCAGTAATTACTGGCTGCGTTCTGAGAACTTAATTTCAGCTTAAAAGAGGTATTGCTCAATTCATTTTAGGGAGCTGGAGAAGTGCAATTAAAGTAATGGGTGGGGACTAATCTCCAGCAAATGTTTTTGGAGTATTTGAACAGAGAGTATAGTCTAAAAGTGTTTGAGCTATGCACGGTAAAAATAAACAGACAAAAGCATTCTCTCTTGTGCTAGGACCTAATGGGTTTGATGTAAATATAGTGATATGTTCACACGTAATGATTCTATTGTTCGACGTTGTCTTTTCAGAGTTCGAGTGGAGTACTACGTCAATGAGAATACTGTGAAGGAAAGGCTTCATTTGTACTTCTTCAAGAACCAACGTTCCAGTCTGAGGATTCGAATTGCCCGTTTCGTTCTTAAGCTCTTCACTTGTGTCTTATACATTACGCGTGTAATTACGGATGATGATCCCACCGATGCTGCTTGGTACGTTCTTCCTCACACTCATTTCCATCTTTATTCTATTCATTTCATCGTTTGTGGTGTGCATTCGAGTTCTTCCAAGTTCCAAGTCTATTTCATTATGCAACCGCGTAATTGGAGCCAAATTTTGGCAAGCTGAAATTGCTGGAAATACTGTCTGTATATTTTTTCATTGAAGAAGGACTAATAATTCAGGACTTTATATAGGGCTGCAGATATAGAAGAACATGCTTATTTAAATGCTTGAATATTTGCAGAATAAATTTGTTGCATGACTAGTTAGATATAAGATGGAATATGTGTGTCACTGCATATAACTATTTAAGAACACAGGAAATATAAATATAAATGCATGGAAGTATAAAAATGCACAACTACTCGGGAGAAGATATAAAGATTACTGTTTAAGCGAATATGAAGATGGCTATTTGAGGGGAAAACACGCATAACGTTTTTAGAATAATTATGCTGGTTACAGGTTTTCTATCTCCGAGGAAAATTGCGATTCACTCAACTTCCATACGTGACTCATGTTTAATGTAAACGAAGTTGTGGATGTGGAGCAATTCCTACTGTCTGGCTTTCCTTTTGTACTTAACTACCACTATATAGATCTTCTGTATAGATAATCCTAAATAATACTTAAGACATTAGTTTTTATTAAGTCGGAAGCATGCTAGTTGTAAAAGGGCGGAAACCACAAACTTGTCAGAGAATATAAAATGCAATTTACTTCTTGAGTGTGCTTATGCACACGGTGCTTAGAGCTCATTAGTTGGATTGGCCGAATCCTTCTTTTCGGTAAATGGAGCTACATTTTTTGTTGTATCGGATTCACTATTCATGTTTCAGGAAATATTATTGACTTATAGTCAACATCGTAATAATAGGTCATACAGAAGATACCATCATTTTGATTTTTATTTCGAGGTTATGATTAGGCCGGGTTATAGAGTTACATACACGCATGCTGTCACTACTGTTGTAGTCGTGGTGGAACTGCTTCTCTTGGAAGACAAACATGCGTCTACATGGCTAAAATAAACAGTGTTAAATTGCCATGAAAAGGTCTGGAGGTATATTAAATGTACTGTCCTCCCACCATTCCTGTTATAAACTGTGGATGCAACCTTCATAAATCCATGTTGGCCAACCTTAAATTACCTTTGTTTGCTCCCAACAGACCTTCTTCTGCTATATTCAGGTAGTGCAGTATAGGTTACCCATGCATGACTATATCAACAAGATTTCGGTGATGTAGAACATGGTCACAGCAATTCCATTGGTAGTCTGTATATATCTTTTTGGCTTATTTAGTCGCTCCAAAATTTTAGCATATACTTTTGTCAGCGTATCTCCATAAGCTTTACTACGTATGGAAGTTTGCATGTTTAAGGGGTTGTGGGAATGGAATAGCAAATTGGATTCAGAAGTTGAGGTGGCATCGAAGTTTAAAAATTGATGTGTATAGTAAGAAAAAACTCGTGAAATAAAATGCAACGACGATTTTATCTAAGTTAGGAGGAAGTAACTACATAAAGTTTATACTACACGTGAAGATACTTCTGTCACAGGAGTTGCTACAACTGAATTGTTTATGTCTAACGTACGAATATATTTTTCTACATTAAGTGTTACACGAATGTAAATGTCCTAATCCTTCAGTGTGCACGAGCTGAATCTGACATCCTGAAAAACTTTCACAAACGTTTTAACTCGTACTA
Source organism: Lipothrix lubbocki (assembly GCA_034696945.1). NCBI lineage: Eukaryota > Metazoa > Arthropoda > Collembola > Symphypleona > Sminthuridae > Lipothrix > Lipothrix lubbocki. The sequence goes on along the minus strand of JAQGAK010001497.1, from coordinate 12,654 downwards.
CTCACTAAAGCAAATATTTTCATTTTCACCAGCTCACTAATAGCATAATGTTCTTGTAAACTATGAAGGTTGTATGCAGACAATCCCACGATTAATTATTTCTTTGAAATTTTGCGTCGAAAGTTTTTACATAGTTTAGTGACTTAATTCGTGCATGTTTTACGCTCTCATAAATAGCTGAATAAACGCATGCAAATCCAAGTTCTAGGCTACCTGCATCAAATCATAAGATGAAATGGAGTTAGGGAAAACGAAAGCGGAAAGATTGTGCAGCTTTTCATTATTTCCCTTAAAGTGTAGAAGTACCAACTTCTGCAGAATAAAAACATAAATGTTGTAGTTCCCAGAACAGACCGAAGTTCAACAAACATCCCGTAGTGTTTTTGTTTGAGTGCACGATGACGTTGTTTCCAACATTGGATAATATGTAGTAGATACTTGAACGTGATTTTTTTGAGTCCCTAGGGGCAATTTCAAAAACATTGCTGATGATCCTATAGTATATATACTTATTATACTCTATGGGTTTGGAGTACCTTAGAATTGATGAAAGGATGAAAGAACTCATATTGAAGGTTCTTCCATTTCTCTCCACAGACTTACTTATAAATATGATACTGCAGGTTTTGTTTTTATGATATTTGCATGAAAAACTATTTCACGCGGTTGTTTTGCAGGGATAAACATTAACGTCAATTTTAAGTTCCAGACGAGAACGCAATAAAGTCATATGAATAGCCTGCGGAAGTATATTGGTTCAATTTTTGGGGATATTCTCCAACCTTAGGTACTCAATAAGAACAGTCCGTCGTGCTTACAGTGAAAGGCGTAGTGAAAGCGTACGTTTTTGCTTAAAGTGAAAGGACTGCAATATATGCTTACAGTGTAAACTTAAGAAGAACCACGTTATACTTCTTAAAGAAGCGTGTGAAAGCGAAGAAGGCAAGTATTATTTATGTATAATGTAGTTATATACTACATAAACGTATATATATACGTTTATGTATATGCATGAAACTAACTAACAAGAGCATCACAATCTAGAATATGGTGTAGTACTTGTAGTAGGACCCCATGGGGCTAGATATCGAGCCTTCACTTGGAATTTAAACTTATTAAAAATGTTGTTATACATATTTATGTGGCCATAAAGTCATAAGGATGTTACTATGTAGCCCTATATGTTACAAGTTGAAATGCTAAGGAATCACTTTATATCCAAAATTCATGAATTTATTATAATCGTTCTTTTAGTTACTATAAACGTTTTTAGTACTCATGTATAAACGTTTTAGCCTGTCTAAATATGGAATTTTCCTTTTATCTCACCCCTTTTAACTTTATAAAGTCGAAAATCAGCATAAACAGACTAGCAATTTAAATTTCCCTTGCATTAGACTATGTTTTTGGAGTGTTACTGAGAGCTCTGACTAATTTTTTGTCATGCAAATATGGAAAATCGGATTCAGTTTCACACTAATGACTTCATGGACTATGGCATGAACGAGATTTTGGTTATGCATGCTCCATTAGCAAAATCAAAACGATTATTGTTTAACATGGCTTGTGAATTTTGAGTGACGTTAGCACTCCTAGCTCTGCTTTTGCTACAGTGAAGATACATGCATATGGGGAACGACTTACATATAGTATATAAACAACGTATATAAACACACGCAGGTCCAACACTATGTGATTGGGTACTGCTGTCTGGTTTACTGTAATGCAGTCATTCATCTGACCGCACATGTTCCTCTTATCAGTGATAAAGTGTGGGTCTGGCTGAAATAGATTTGACCTTTTCTCTTTTGTTCAACCATCAAATGGTGGGACTGGAATTACTTTGCTAGAGGAGGGAAACGATCCGTCGCTGCAATTTAATTACATCTTCCATTTTGCTACTTTAATGAGGGATAGTACGAAAGCCGCTGATGAAATTATCTTGATCTGTAAAGTTGGGTGTGACTGTACAACAGAAAAGCCTTGTTAGCTTTTAAGTTGATACTTTTCCATTGAGGGAAATTCTTTTGGGAAAATGGGAGAGTTACTAACATGACTATTAATTACAACTTATGGATGACGGAGTTGGCATTGATTAATGTATTTCTTTGACAGCGTATCCGTAACGTTAATTTTATGATTATTTCCAGCTATGGCTGTCCCAAGTCTGACAAACATGAGTACCTGCGATCGTTAAACCTTACGGAAGAAGAATTCTTGGAGAATCCAATCATCAACTGGGATGCAATTCTTTGGGTCGAGAGGCCACTTCACCTATGGATCATTCACGTTGTTATATCAATAATCAGTTTTAGTGAAACTATCCTACTACTTTATTTAAATTACAAGGTATGTAAACTTTTCAAGTACTACAGTCTCTTATGTACATATAACTATAGTTTATTCCGTACTCAATTTTTTAATGCCAAATAGTACTTCGTGCAATTATTCAGACTGGTTTTACCGTATTTGTTTTTATACTTTTTGGTCTTATATTCTCAAAGGCAGGTTTAAAAGCGGCGAATTTTCAAGTAGGTACATAGATTTACTGAAATACAGGCGTAGAAAGAATTTACTTCACCAAGAGCTCCATTCCATTCCGGGATTTGTCCCACTTCATTCACGCATGCTGTTGTTGTTAGGTAAGTTGGCATTTAGGAATCTAAAACCACGGGATTTTACTCTCACTTTTCTCATTACAGATGACTAAGCGGTGAAAGTAATGGAAAGCAACACCTACCTTAATACTTTTTCATGCGGTTTTTATTCACAAAATATTAAATAAAACGAAATAAGAGGCGTTTATTTCAAATGCAATATTATAAAAAAAGATTGTTGAAGCATTTAAGGTGTTTGCACAGAGTGCATTTGCCAAGAAAGATTAGGTCAGCCAAGCAGGCAGAAGATAAAGGAAGGTACAAAAAAGTGGAGCGTTACGGCAGTGCGACAGCTGTGAATTCTACTTGGCGAATTAGCATAAATAAGCAATGAAGGAAAGTATAGAAGCAAAGACGGGCTTTGTACCGAGCTATGTAGTTTTTACCCACTATCTCAAAACTAGTTTCAACCACTCGCAGCCAAGTGAGACTCCTTATTTAATATGAAACTTACAAGTATATATATACCTTCTTATGAATGTTGGACTTAAACTTTAAGTTTGTCTTATGTTGAGAGGTACTAGGTCTCCAGTGAACCTTTACATCTGAGATGCGTAGCCGAATAGGCAATCTTACGAGGGTTTAGGACAGGGTATGAAAATGAAAAATGCCGAGATAAACAACATCAAAGCCATCACTTGGCAGTGATAAGACTAGCACCAATATTTTTTCCAATTTAATATTATGCATACACTTATGCTTGTTTACTGGAACGCAAAATGTGTTATGTTTATGTAACGTGAACTAGAAACCAAATCTACCAACAAGTAACCATAATTTTGTTTTGAGTTTGACAATGTGCATACATACATACATGACTTTAATCATATCGGTGGCTACTTGATCATTTAATTTCATTTGTTTTAGTGAGCCATGCCTAAATGTTGTTGGTTATTTGGTTCTTTAGCGGAGTTAATGATATGCATAATTCATATAGTGTACCATATAATTATGTATAGTAAGCATACGATGATATTTCATATACATGAAGGTAAAATCGATTTCACCTTGGGGCTCGCAACATAGGGTTATTAATTTTAAAGAAAGACTTGTTGACAATTTTGAAAGATTATTCAAATCATGTCTCTGGTAATTTCAGGGTAATATTTGTCAACAATTATTAACAAGACGTTTCGTCCTTGAGCTTGTGGCGAGTATTCCATTTATCGTTTCCATGTTTTATGCTCCATTGAGACACCTGTTTGTGCCCGTTTTTCTCAACTGTTGGCTGGCCAAATACGCACTTGAGAATATGTTTAATGACTTGCACCGAGCCATGCAAAGGAGTCAGTCTGCGCTGTCGCAACAATTAACTATCCTGTCTGCTACATTAATTTGGTAAGTTTTTACACTAACATGCAACTTCCGGAAGTTCAGATTATTAACTTGTAGCTCCAAAATTGTTATTCATTGTGGTACAAGTGGTGTTTATTAGTTGATATTATTAAAATGAGAGAGCCAAATTTTAGGTTATCTCCTTGATAACGTGTCTAGCAGATCGTTTGAAGATGTTCCATGCATGCATAACTATGATAAATAATGATTGATGAAACGTGTCGCATGTCAAGTTGATTAAAAAAAGATACAGGACAAGTAAATATTTTGTTTTGAAATTACGCTGTATACATATTCCATCTTTCTTGTTACAGTCTCGTTTTTACGAGCGTGTGCGGAGTGCAACATTTCCAAAGGGCTGGTCATAGGAGACTTAATCTTTTTCAATCAACCTACTTTGTCGTCGTTACTTTCTCTACAGTCGGCTATGGCGATTTCGTCCCAGACATTTGGCCCGCTCAACTTTTTATGGTGGCTATGATTGGCATTGCTTTGATTGTTTTACCCACGCAATTTGAACAGCTCGCATTTACTTGGATGGAACGGCAGAAATTGGGAGGTTCTTACTCCAGTCACCGAGCTCAGAATGAGAAACACGTTGTAGTTTGCAGCACGACTCTTCATGCCGACACTATTATGGACTTTCTCAATGAATTCTATGCACACCCTCTTCTCCAGGTACGTGTAATATTCGGATGTTTCAATTGCCCTTTTACTTTAAATTGAAATCTTGTACAGAGCATCAGCCGTTAGGATGAATGTGAGTCATGAGCGTCTTCATTCTGAATGACCGAGCTTTTATTTCTGAATTTGATAAATTTTGCATTACTCTTCCGCCCTATATTATTATATGGTACGAGCTTTTAATAATATCAACTATGATCCAAGTTTCTGCTTGTAGTACAAAAGTTTGACGAAGAACTTTGTACTGTTTAATTTGCAATACACTAAAAGTCCTCTCATTTTCCGTGACCTTTGTCTTTTGGAACTTGTCTCATGTCTAGGGTTTTGTAAAGTGATGGTGCTTGTTAGTTTACTCAAGAAGTTTGTACAATTTATAGCACTCAAAATTTACAGCAAACAAACAATACGAGGGCATTTGAACAAATGTGTACAAATGCATTTTTTCCACCTTCAATATTTTTTATTATACAGGGAGTAACGAATAATTCAGAAGATCTACTCACATCACATAGTTACTTTTACAAAGCTTTTTTGCAGTACGGCTGCATTTCCTGACCTGCTTTTCGTTTAATATTATTTACTCTCCAGGGAAAGGCACTACATATAGAGATCCCATTGCATCAGAAGTAAATGTGTTCCCAAACTAAGCTTGCAGTATATTAGTAGGGCTGAACCAAAAGTGCATTCACCGTGCCTAAGTAGTGTCTAGTTTCTGAAAGTATCACTCTAAACCTGTCTGTAGTACGTATAAATTACAGAGCCTTATGAATTAAACTTTTATAAATCATATCGTCCGTAAAGCTTCTAGTTGAGCTAAAATGAAAAATCGCTAATTTCAGGATGCACTAGAATGTAAACCAGCAGTCTCCGAACAATGTTTTAAAATTGCGTTTACAAAATCTTTTGGCAAAAAATTAAACTTCCAATCGTAGTACCTTCTGCCTGTGATTTTTGGAGTGTAACTGTAGTACATTCTAGCACTATGTAGTGTACTGATAGTAGATTATCATTTTAGTAATTCCATGTAAGTGTATTACTTACTATCTATGTATAGTATGTTTTATATGAAGCAGATATTTTGGTTAAAATACCTATTACTGGGTCTTCAAAAGTGAGAGGGCAAGAGCAAACTTGACGAAAAGTGGTTGGAATTATAGTTCCGTATGGTTGACTCATCCTGACAAGTTCAGACTTCACTTTAAGGAGTACATACTAGCCAAAAGTTTTTTTATTACAAGTTGAACTTATGCTCAAAGTTAGAAAATAAACTCACGCTCTTCATTTTTTGGCTCTGTGACCCATTAATTATAGTTGGAATAATTTCTTTTGTAGCTAGATGATCATCTTATAAAGTTTTTGGAGTAGCTTATTCTCCAAGTAAAATGAACCATGTATTCGTCAAGATAAATTTATACACTGCATAACTACGAGAACTTTTGACAACAATTTAAGTACACGTAGCGAGTATATATACACATGTATATATACAATCCAAATATAATTTTCAGCATGGAATTGTGGGAAGTATAATTCCTCCGAACTTTCGTTCGAAGGGGAAATTTTGGTTTCACGAACAAAAATATTATTCTATAGTTTTATAATTGGTTGCGAATAATCATAAGTCTTAACCAAATTTGATTTTGTCTTTACAATATATAACAATTATAGGTTAAGTATACAAAGCTACTTACATACATATTTAAATATACACCTCCACTCTCTCAAGTACCAATGTATTTGTGTAAGAGCCTGGCCTGAGGTTATGGGTCTTTCATCTATTCTTGATGATTGATTTTTATACATATACGGTCCTTCGTACTTAGAACAATATTAGCTGTCACCATCCAGTGCCATACATTTGCTTACGTACATGTTATTGTAGAGATTTCCTAAGGGTTTATGCCTAGTCCTGATAATATACTTGGTTCGAGATTTTATTAGTGTATAAAAGCCATGTATATAAATTAGTGTCTAATGCGTCAAGACAGATATTACCAACCTGGGCATAGACTTGGCTTTTGACGATGAACAAACTGTTACCTTGATTATTTTGTCTATATATAGAGTTCATATTTCTCAGACTGAGTCCAGCGTATCTGCCTGCAAGGTAGCACATACATACTCATCGTAAGGACCGAATCAAACAAGTTTGGGTTTCCGTATTGACTTTCCTCCCCATCTTTGATCCTCAATAAACCTTTAGGCTTTATATCCGCTGACTTGCTAGCAAAAACTTTGCCGAGATTTACTCTTCGGAGATTGTTGATGTTTGGCACCAAATGGGTTCCAGTGAGGAATTATTTGCTTTTAGTTATAGTGAGTAGTATTGGGGTGTGAAATGACATGGAATTCACCTGCTATAAACTCCTCTATAAGACTACATGCATATGAAGGAAAACAAACGGCGTACTTTATCTAAGCTGGCTTAAAGATTCACTCTAGTGAATTCCTTGGGATTAACAATAAACGTAGTTTCAATTTAGGGCTCAAATTAATTTACTCTACGGTCTCTTTATCTGTTGCTATTCATTCTTCTTTACGACCGAAGTGATACGTTATTGTTTTACTCTGCGTGTGATTATACACTTATATTCATTATTAAGTACGGATAGTATAGTAGTATTTACGACTCTATAGCAATATTATTTAAGGAAAACATTTTTACGACTCATTCGAAATTTAAAAAATGTGGAATACTTGTAGCCGCAAATATTTATGATTGGTTAGACATACGGTTAAAAAGACTGTCTTTTCTTTAATGTAGCTATTCACTGATAGCTGATTAACGATTTTCCTTTGTGAGAAACACTATGTATGTGCAAACATTATGTGCCTATATGCAAATACTTACATCAAGAAAGTCCGTTTATTCTTTGTCGGTCTTTTGATCGTAAATTTTTTAAGCGTGTTTCCGTTGGTGAGAGCTTGATTGTTCCGTAAGGACATTTATATGGGGAAGGAGTAAAAGAAATCAACTTGTCGTTGGCGAAAACCCTTTATGTCTTAATTTGAAAAGCTCTGCGACAATTATTACGACTTTTGTCGTATGTGCAGGAAGAAAGTTTTACAAATGCAGACTCGTCGGCAGACATTATAAAAGAAGTCTTTATTACGCATAAAATTATGATTGACGGTTACAGCTTTTATGAAGTTTTTGCTTAATGATGATCTTTGTCTTCCACGTGTGGTCACTAAAAGGCGAACATCCGGCACTGTTCATTAATTAAGTTCTTTTATGGTGTCGTCTAAACTCTTGAGACACCTCATGTGCGTATTAAAGTGATTTTGTTCTAATGTAAATTACTGCGGAGCTAGTTCCTGCTACCTTTCCTAACCCAATACATAAAGCTTGGGTATCTTTCCGAATTTTATATTTATACATTTTTATAAGCAATACAATTTTCCGAGTATATGTAATATGCGATGTACATATACACATGAAAGGTGTAAGTAGAGTTCTAAGATTTGCATTATTACGTTACACACCGCACCTTGCCTTAAACATAAAAGTTCAATAAAGGCAAAGTAGCTTTATAAACATAATATGAAAGTTAAGTTGATCATATTATTATATTTCTCTTCAAAGTTTTTTAACATTGGATATTGCTCAAATAAAAGAAACGGCAAAACAACAAACGGGTACTTTCATCACGCGGTAACACTGTAATCGGGGCTGATTCCGCTCGAACAGCCTTTTCTTCTTTGAAATGACGTTACTACGGAAATGTTGGTTTTCACAAGGTTTACGCGTTGCAGAAGCTTCTGACATATTGAATTTACGATACTGCTGCAATGCACACTTGTCCACGTCTGTAGTTTTCTTTTGTTATCAAGTCAACCAGTTTATTCCTGATGAAAAATGTCTTGAATGCATCAGTTTCACTCAGTGTCAATGATGGAAACTCGACTCTTTGTAGATGTTTTCTTGGAAATGATTTTCAACATACAGCATCCCATTTGCATGTGGTTTGACGCTAATGGGATCGACTGGCCTTTGGTTCGATACGATCAAACAAGTAATAATTATTCGTTGAAAGAAATAAGTCGTGGATATAAACTGAACTGACTAAATGGTTTAACTTTTGACATACAATACCTAAAATATACTTTAGTGTGCCTTCCCTGGAGTTGATGCGCTTTTGAGGTTATTATTGCCTGCGTTTCCTTTGACTATTTGCTTTACAATTTATTTTAAAGGGCAATTCATTTAACTAGTTTCTGAATTTTTAATACCACATACCTATGTGGTTTATGCAAATGGTCATTTGAATGGTATACTTTCAGGATTTTGACCGTTACGGTTTTGTTGTAGAAAGGAAAATTGCAAAGTATGTTTTGTTATTGACTTCCCAAAAGTAACATCATTTCGTGTATACCTGTCTGTGCAAAAGGACGTATGACAAGATTCAAAAAACCGACGGGGGCATATGTGTGTACAGAAAATAATGCTAGTCATTCATATTTTGTGAAATTTATTTACGGCAATTTTCTGTCGAATAAAGCATGTATAAAAGGTAGGAAGGCCTAGTTTCCCTTCTGAAGCATGTGATATTTAACAAGAGCATCCCTTGACGCTTTTCGCTCAGTTTAATGGCCCTGCTGATCCTGTATAGTAACCGTAAGCAGCTAGAGTAATCCTTTCGGAATAGAATGAGTTTAGGAGCGGTAGGAAGCGGAGGTAGGAGGAGGATCGGAGTGTTATTAAATTATTGACGAAACTGCTTTTTCTCTGCAAAATTATGGTTTAAGGAATAGGGTCAGTTACATAAAGTATGTATTGACTCTAAATTTTTTAGTATTTTATTCTTGACTGCAATATTCTTGTAGATGTGGAAATAGAATGAGAAACGCTATTTCAGTATACCTATCATTACGCAGATATAAAGACATGACGTTCGTATTTATTGCAGTGGTTTACTGACAAATGTAGTAGTCTGAAATATGATCGTTATGAAGTAGGGAGTCTCTGTGATATGGAAGGATCGAGTTGCATGTTTATTAGTAATGTAAGTATATAGTTGATTAATCATGGCCAAGATATTAGTGCTTTTTTAATGCCTCATAAAATATGGTGTATAGACTAAGAAAAAGCACCATATTACTACCAAAAATATTACTCTGAATAAATTTTGAACAGGATCCGACTGAAATGAGGGATTGACGAAAGTTAATTATGACTGATTTATAATTGCAGGATTTTTTCGTGGTTCTTCTGTCCCCGATGGAATTGGATCCGACGATGAGGATGATACTTCAAGTGCCAATGTGGGCTCAGAGAGTAATCTACATTCAAGGTTCATGTCTAAAAGATGCTGATCTGACTCGGGCAAGAATGGGTGAAGCAGAAGCATGTTTTATACTTGCGGCCCGTAGTTATGCAGACAAAACGGCAGCAGACGAGCACACAATTCTTCGATCCTGGGCTGTCAAGGACTTTGCCCCTTTGGTCCCACAATACGTACAAATCCTCAGGCCTGAAAATAAGCTTCATGTCCGATTTGCGGAGCATGTCGTCTGTGAAGATGAGTTCAAATACGCGCTTCTTGCCAATAATTGCTTGTTCCCCGGAACTTCGACTCTCGTCACGCTCCTTCTACACACATCACGGGGACAGTAAGTAAAATTACTATTGGGATAACATTGTTCACATTGCATTGAAACGCTCAAGCCATTATACTTATGGTAATCCTATGGGAAGCTCGTAAGATTACAGTAAGTAACAATTTAGTTAGGATTTCCCCCGCTACTTGTCTTTGTTACCCAAGTCTTTTCACTACACTCCTTGCTTTCTCGAAGGGCTGAAAAAAAGTAGGAATATGGGACTTTTTAGCTAATAAAAATCCACAAGGTAGAACAGAAGGGGATAAGCGAAAGAAAAAGGGCAATCATCAAACACGACAGGGACTTCAATAGTCAGATTATCCTTTACGAGTTCGTTTAGTTTGAAATGCCCTGAAAATCCTTTCAAACTTTGATGTCTTCACTCCCCTGTGAATCGTGGTATATTGTGATTTTTTCCAGGACTTTCATTTTCATTTACTTCAATGAAAAATCGAAGTTTATTGCTGTCACTGCATGCGGTAGGTTTCACAGAACCTTGCCAGGAGAGAGTTTCCAGAGATTGTAATAAACTTTTAGTTGTTGTGTATCTGCATTATACATGCTGGAGAATGGACAGTTGGACCATCAGGGCCGACAAACGTAGATATAAACAGAGTTCAGTGGTTGCAACTAGTATATGATTGGCTAAAACTAAAACTTTATCAAAGCTAAAATGTGGTTTTTCTGCTTTGTTTAATCCAGGGAAGGCGAAACGTCAAAGGAGGAATGGCAGAGACTGTATGGAAAGTGTTCTGGGAATGAGATTTACCATATCCGACTTGGGGATTCTCGTTTTTTCGGCGAGTATGAGGGAAAAAGCTTTACTTACGCTTCATTTCATTCGCATCGCAAATTTGGTGTCTGTCTTGTTGGTGTTCGACCAGCCAAGCTTCCCGAATTTTATGAAGATACAATCCTCCTCAATCCTGGACCAAGGCATATTATGAGGAAATCAGACATTTGCTTTTACCTTAGTATCACCAAAGAAGAACACTCAGCCTTTGTGACGGGTGCCCCGACCAATTCGCCTACAACTGGCAATCCTGGTGGTGCACCAAATGATCCAAGTACTGAGCCAACACAGCAACCAACACCGCAACAACAGCCTCAGCCAAAGCCACCAGAGGCTGGAGACACTCCGAAATCTTTAACCAAAGTTGTCGTCGAGATGGAAGACAAAACAGATATGCACACATACACCATACCTAATTCAATTTTAAATCCAAAGGAAGATGCTTCCCAAACCGCTGCAACCACAACTATTCAGATTGCTGTTGACCAAATTCCACTGAGTCCGGTACATGATTTCTATGAAGAACAGTACGATAGCGGCTCATCTTTAGCTGTAGTTTCAACTCTTGCGGTAAATTCCAATCTACTCATGCCTCCAACTGCTGTGGATCAACGTAGCAGTGAGTGGATTTTGTATTTTTGGACGCTATCTTAGGGATTTGACAGTATGTATCTAATACATCCGTACATATACTATGACGGTACAGTTGCTGTGTAATAATGCTTTATACCTCTTAAATAGTGTACGAAGACACATACCATATAATACGCTTTCATTACCTCGAAATATTCAACGGAGACCTCACAGCATCATTGCTGTCGGTTTTATTAACGGTCGCTCTACTTTCTGTCCTACTGCAATTCCCTTTTACTACCGAACCATAGCAGACCTTTTATCGTATTGTGTCAAGCTTTTTGATTCAGTGTGCAATGATTTATTCTTTTAGCCAACTCAACGTCCAGAATGCTGACGACAAATCGGTAGAGATAACTGTGTGCAAAAATGCTTGAAAAAATTGTCTGAACCCGCAACCCAGTGTGGTCTTCCCGTTTTTGTACATATATCGAATATACACCTACACTGCATCACTTGGTGAAGCACTCTATCAAAGGCCATTCTGTCATGTCAGGAAGAGTCGAGCCAAGTGTTGTCTTGTGTAAAGTAGTAAACCAAATATTGATCTTCAACTATTTATATACAACAATTTTGTCAAAAAATGGACCCTAATTGTATTAGTAACCGAAAGCTATAGACGATGACTAACGTCATGGAATTAACTAACTCTTCTGCTGGATTGAACATACAATCATACAATCCATTGAGAATTGTACATACACCAAATGTTATTGTGGCAAACTTGGGGGAATTCCGCTTCTATGTTTGTACTTTTGCCATGATAAAACTGCTGTTTGCTAACAAATTAATATTTTAAGTTTTCCAACTATAAATCAAACAAAAAGAAAAGTTGCTGCATAAATGTCTTTGTTGGTTAGAATTTGATTCCGCGCAACGGGGTCTCGATCGACGGCGTCGCGATCGACATACGATGACGTAGTTGAGGTGGCAACAAACATTTGAGCAGCT
>JAQGAK010001496.1:0-31337 GCA_034696945.1 Lipothrix lubbocki | reverse complement strand
TACAAAAATTAATACAAAAATTAATACAAAAATTAATACAAAAATTAATACAAAAATTAATTCAAAAATTAATACAACAATAAATAGATTGTGTTGTAGTTCTATTTGGTAAGCACTAAAACAACATGATTAAAATGATGAAACGGTGAGAAGAGCTTCATAAAAATGGGATTGAGCTTTATCGCCACCTTTGAGTCATCAAGGGTTTCAAGGAGGAAAACAGCGCTTTTATACAAACGTCACATCTTGAAGGAAATGGGATTTAAATTTGCTTTTTCTTATTATTAAGCTGTTGGATTGGAAGTTACCTTGAAATTTTAAACATATTTAGGAAATTAATTAGTCTCCTGGCAATTGCTCCGTCTGCTAACCTTGGACCTGAGCAAGTGGATTTAGCATTGTGGAAAATTTTTGACACCGTCTTTTAAACGAAATATTCGGTGGTAGTATTATTATTATTTAGAATTGAAAGTTCCTCTTTTATTCCTTCAAAGTATCGTTTTTATTATAGATTATAGATATTTAGGTAAAAAATATTAGGAAATCGTTGGATCCCTGTCAAACGAAACAACAATGGGCGAGCAAGTTAGATTGGAGGAATTGTTCCATTCCTCATGGTAAGAATTTAAAGTGTACAATATACATAATAAGGACGATGTGTCCTTTAAATGCGTAATTTAATTTTTTTTGCTAACGTCAGCTGTATCGTTGATGACTTACCTGATTTAAAATTAGTATGCATAATAATGCTAACAGATTATAGAGAATTAGGTATGGCGAGATAAGAACTTCGGCAGTTAATAATACTGGAATTTGTATGAGAAATATGTGAAAGTAAATGTCCGTATGTATTGTAAATCGTACATAAATGAAATGCTTAAAATTGTTGACCTAATTGTGACCTTAGGTTTCGACCCGCGGGACTCTCAACATTAGCTTTATTATTGTATGCACCCATTGGCCTGTGTCTTCTGATAGTTCGACTCTTCATTGCCCTTCAATTCTTCATACTAGCCTTGATACTTCCCCCGAATAAATTTCGACAGTAAGTGTCCCAACAATATGTTTTTAATTTCTAAAGGATGACCTACTTTTATTCTAACTGTTTTGGGGTGAGATATGGAGGAACTAAATTGTGTTTGTGATTGTTCAGGAAAGTCCTACGAATAATTTGCGGCGTCTTGGGGCTTACTATATCAACTGATGGAGACACACACCCGCATGGAAAAGTTTTTGTTTCCAACCATATCACCAGTTTTGACCATTTGGCAATCCATTTAGCTACTAATGCTTTTGCTGTAAGTAGATTTTACATCTGCCATAATCATATGTGTATTGCTGTAATACAATAGTGTTACACAAATAATTGCGCAATCGTTTTTTCATAAAGGGTTGTAACAGAATAGATTATAATAATAGAATAGAATAATTAATGGTTTGTTTTTGAATTTGTACAGCCCACGAAAAAGAAAATCTTCAAGTTTCTTATGAAGCCACTAGCTCTGTTTTTGACAGACAACGAAAATGTAACGAATGAACAGATTGAGTTCTCAGATGACCCAGTGATTGTGTTTCCTGAGGGCAAACCTACAAATGGTGAAGTTGGAATGCTGGCTTTCACAACTGTGACAATTCCTGATGGTTTCACAATCCAACCTGTAGGTTTACAAGTGTCTCGTCTCTTTTTTCATGCAAACTGCATCACCGCTTCCCTGACTGAAGAAATAATCATTGGACTTTTCCTTCCAAACACTCATTTTTCTATTAAGTGAGAGGATGTTTTTACTATTATATACATACATTATTTTTCAAACCTATAAAATTTTGTATTATTTGGGGAAGTATGTGGGGAGTTACAATTTTCCATTAGACTGCAATTCTTTATGAATTGATGATTATATAAAATAAGTATAATAATAACTATACAAATTATTTTTGTTTAGATTTCTTCCGGTCGAAACCGTGGACGGCGAAGGAGAATGGAAGAAGAGAACTCAATCCACAATAGCACAAAGCTTAAACCTAGCTGCCACAAAATTTACGACGGACGATAGAGCAGAATGGCTCAAGAGAATTCTTTTCCGCCCACCCTCCGTTGCAACAATGGCTCGTGCTGTTCAGCAACAAATTTCACCTCAGATTTTAGCTCCAGAAACTATACTCGCTGCTCTCCAGCGCACAGGTAATGTCGATGGTGCTGTTCAATATTTACGACAAGCTTGTGCTGCAACCCTACAAGGGGCCTCGGGATCTGGTCTTCCCCCAACTTTCCCCAAATCTGCTGCCCAAAGAATGATGTCCTTTCAGGAAAGAAAACGTCTAATGATCGCTACAGCCCGACAGAAGTATATGGAGAAACATGGTCTTATTGTTTCACCATGAGTCGTGTTTTTGCAATGGACTTGATAACCTAACCACGTAGCGGTTACTCATTTTATTATCGTGTGCAGGAAACTATTGTACGATTATATTAGTATTTAGATTTTCAGCTTTTTATTTGATGCGAGTGAGGTTTAGTTATCTGTGTCGCTTTTTCCACACTAATGTTAAAAATCCAATGTGAACTGAAAAATAAATATCTGTCATTTTTCCTACATCTATCGCAGTAACTTATTTATTTCAACTTCCAAATTTCCCTTTTACAAATGTTTACGTCAGAATGACTACACTATTTGTTAGGAACGGGTAATTCATCCACGACTTTAAGAGGTAAATCACTAGGTATAGTACCAAAAATTCGTTCGAATTCATCCCGATTATACACAGTTCCATATCTGGCAGTAAAGTAATAGAATTTGGTATACCTCGAGTATTGTTTTAAATGTATGTAAACATCTTTGGGCTTGTATTCGAGGTCTCCCAAAGCGTAGAAATCCTCCGCTCGGCATATATCGTCCTTTCTGTTACCCCAAAATGTCAGGTGGGCAACTTTTACTAATGACGGATCCACACGTGATGTGTATATTATAGCGATGATCCTACTGAATATATTCCCAATAGAGTACAACACTCCGCCTGAGAAGATAATTAAAACCGACAATTAATTCAAAAAGTATATATTCATTCATACTAATTATTTCAGAATTTATCCCACAAACAAAATTAAAAATAGAAACTCATGAATACATGATTATTAGCAAATTTTTAATACTATTCAAATCAATAATTTAAAAACAGAATGCCCTTACAAGTAAAAAGACTTGCCCCAAGCACCGATATCACATCCGTGGTAGTCACCACTCCATGGGAAAAGCCGACGGTGATAGGCAAAATAATACCGACGCTAAATATTGTCTGGTAGACTTTGAACCGTTGGATTGCTCTAGCTACCAGGATGTGATTGAATCTATAGACAGTAATCCATTCAGATTCCTCCTTCTTTTCTTCCTGTTCTGGTTTTGGTGTTGTCTTTGCTATCGGGTTACTCGACAATAATCTCAATGTTCCTACACCATTTACATTTAATGACGGTCCTGGTCTACAAATTGATGGTTGCACACAACTTTCTAACGCCCGCTTCACCCCCAATCCATCTTTCAAGATTAATGCTCTTGCTCCAATTACCCGACTCATTAACCTTACCAACATTTTTAATTTTTATTTAACTATGTACTTTTTTACTTTACTACTAATTTTTAATAATTTTTAATTATTATACATAATAATTAATTAACAAAATATTTTAATACACAATTTATTTTAATAAAAATATTGTAATAAATATTCTAAATAAAAGCAAAATAGCTGGTAATTAATTATTTAATTAAATTCCTCAACTTATTGCATGAGATTGAGATGAGAATATGAGAAACGAGCGAGAAATGCAAAATCAACACAAAATTTTATTTTCCCGCGCACACAATTTCAAGTATAAAGCAAGGTTTTCTTAATGTAAATTATGCTTCCTAGATGGGAAATGCGTTTCTCCCGAGGATTCGGAGAGCTGGAGCGAATGCAAACCACCGATCTACCCGGGACATCGACATAATCATTTATCATCCTCGTTGCTTCTCATGTCCGCCTTTGGAATCGTTTTTTATATAACTTTTTTAAACATTTTTAATGTTTTACAATGATTTCATTTCCTTAGATGTCCCTGATGTTTAGATTATTCCTTTATGCGCGCAGTTAATTCCCGGCAATAAAATAATAATTTAATAATAATAATAATATTAATAAATTAATTAACAAGAGAATAATTAAATATATTATTTCCACGTAAATCTCCCATCTTAGCTTAAGTAAAGAATGATTAATAAGCAGTCTACAAGTTTTTGGAATTTATTGCATTTTTGCATTATCAGATTGCACATTGCATTTGAAATGCATTTTTATGCAAAATTCTGTCTCACCTTGCCTTCTCATTTCATCTTCTTCCTATTGTTATTTTGCATTCTTTGACAGAATTGGAGGGAAAAGTTTCATGTTGAAGATTTTACTGATTTTAGACGATTCAGCTATAGGCTATATACAAGTGAGATTGGTCGCATGGGCTCGATTTTTGTAGATCTTATGTGTAGATTTGGATCTTCGCTACCTATTTTAATTAATCGTTTCAGAAAAGAATGATGAAGGACATTCAACAATCAGATATATTTACGAAATTTTATTGGGTGAGGTGCAGAGTTACTTAATTAGACGAATTAATTATTTAGACATTTTTGCAGGGAAGATTGAAATGCTTGTAGTTCACATTCCCAGTATCTACAGTTAATTTAAAAAGATTTAAGAAGACTTAATAATACTGAAATTATATATTAAATATTATCTAAAATCTTTAACAATTGTTTGATTTCATTGATAGTGGCAGCTGACAACTTTACGGGAGGATCGACGGGATATCGGATTGTAATTCAGGGAAAGAGTTCGGACAGAAGTCTGCAGAAGAAAGAATAAGTACTTGACAAAGTTTGCATGCTGTGTAGGTATTTAATTAAAACCTTGATAAATTTTTCAAACTACTACTGTGCGTGATTCGTGATAGCTAAAAATAAGTAAAACAAATCTGTAGCATGTGGAAAGTTTATTTGCTGGAAGTTGGTAAAAATAGGAATGAAGAATACGGACTAATGGAGTATGCTTTTATGATCGTATAGGAGTATCCACCAAAATGATGAAGTACACCGCGGGCGGCGAAGGATCGGACGCTCCTCAAGCCTTGACGTCAAGGGAAATGAAAGCACTGACATTGCAACACCCGAATGAAAGGGAGCTGAAAAATGAAGTGCGATGGATCTATGGCTGGAATTTGTGGACCGAGCTAGTCCGACAGAAGTTGGCGATATTTTATGAAGAATCGAGCATTGATGTGGAATCCAGCCGATGTGCCCACGTAAGGCATCAACTATCAAAGGAAAACTTGCTCACGGAGCTACAAAGTCATGTAGTAACGGCACCGATTCAAACTCTTACGAAAGTTAAAACAATCAGGAGAATCAAAGAAATCGGAGTGAAAATTGAAGTGTGGGAGCACGTTCGTCGGGAAGGAGTGGATATGTTATCGGGCGTGCAAATCCGGCTTTGCGAGTATCATTCAGGTGAACATGAAGCTGGAAAGGATAAGTTAAAGACGTTAGAAGAGGTCAAGCAGAAGTTGTTGGAGATGATAGTTACTGCTTCAGAGAACATTGATTTTCATAATAAGCAAATGGAATTGGGTATTGATGTTTTTAAGAATTTTCGATGTCATGGACTATTCGTCGATCCTGTTGTTTCAAAGTTCATAGACAAATTTAATAGACGAAGTTCACAATCTTTTTCCTTACCGGGAATTAGATCAAACTCAAATAGTAATACACCTTCTGGAAGTAAAGCTGAAGAATCTGTAGTTGGAGATTCTGTCAATGTCAATCCCTCAAAAATGTCATCAACCAGAAGTAAAAAATCGTCGGTGGTTGTGCCCTTCGTTCCTGACTTCATTGAAGCAATGTTCACAGGGAAGAAACTTCCGGATGAAAGTGTTCAGCCAGATAGGAAAAGGCCGGAAGCAAGCACACTGCCTACCAGAGATTCTGCAGGTCATTTTATGCAGATGATTCAACAAGGTATAGAGTGGTACTTAGCGTGGTCCCAATTCACGGAGAAAGTGCTTCGAGAAATTAAAACCCTTGCCCCCTCCCTTGGATCGGAGGTCGTCACCTTTATGACGAAGCACATAAACCATCAAATTATATTTGTGAAAGGCCTGCACGTGGAAGTTAAATCTGTAGCGCAAAAGCTAAAAATGTCGTGTATCGATGAAATGAGCGTCATGAACACTTGTTTGTCCCTCGTAGATGATTTTATTAGTTTGGTGGAGTCTTTAAAACATGAGTCTTCATACTTAATTCGTTATGTGGAAATCGCCTTGATCAATTTGGGAATTTTAGATTTAAATACCGAACCAACTAGATTGCAACCTTTGCGGCTATATTTAATTCGGAACGTTATCTCTATGAAAGAGAACCATTTACTCGTGTCAATCGAATATCTATACACCGAAATGGCAAATTTGTTGGAGTCGGTAGAATTTAGATTTCACAATGATAGAATGTTTTTGGAAAAATTTGGGCCTCTCACGGCAGAGCTTTTGAAGAAATATACTAAGAATCGGAAGGATGCCATACAGGCGAAAGAATTTGAAAATATACAAAACGTCGACGAAATGGAGTTGGCTCGAGAGATGAATCCAAATAAGGACGCACTTGGCAAATCTCCTTTGTCACGGTACCAACGAGCGGAAGATGTTAGGAGATGGGTGGAAGAAAGCAAAAAGACGACTTTACACACGAGCGAGATCGGCGAAAGTGCTGTTGATGGTGCTTGTGGATTAGAACGCCTGGATGTTGATCCATCGGAGGAATCTTGGGGTAGTGCAAAGGAGGATCAGGAAAACGTCACAAAAGGTGTGTAGCTGTATGATGAATGATACTTATGAATGATTTGTATTCCTTGAATACTTGAAGGCGTGGGGTATTTTTGTTATAACTTACTTTTCATTTTTGGTAGCCCAAAAGGGACCTGGATTCTGGAAAACAACGAAATCTAATGCACACTCCCTGCGAAGTGATTTAAAGAAGAGATTATCTCTGAAGAAGAAAAATTAACAACTTTTAATCAGCAGAGCCTTGTACCTATTATTCTTTTATTGAGTCGTATTTTCATCTGCTCAGTGTCAGCCATAATAAGAACTTGTAACTTTTATCACTATTACAAGTATATTTTCTTTCAAGTTTTAGGTTTATGTTTTGTGGCCTCTGTCATATTTTAGTTTTTGCTATCTTAGCGCTAGTCCTTGTCATACTTTTACGGACATGTTGATTAAAGAAAACATGTTCGTGCATTTTAATGTCAACGAAAGTCATTTCGAATAACTTATTATTTGCTATAAACGTTGTTTTACTTCATTGAATGGTATGTATCTCATATGCTGTACTTGTTTTATAGTTATTATTACATTAATTTAATTCAACTGTGTATGTTCACTGAAGTTTTAATAATTAACTTGAAATAATTATTTATTTAAGGTATGGATTACCCTGTTTTGTAATTAACACCGTAAGCAATTATTTACTAGTCTTTAAAGCGTTTTCTTATACGGATATTACTTTTATGATAATTAATTAATAAACACCCGACAAAAACTTAATTTACACTGGGATCTTTGTAAACATGTGTACTTACTTCTAACCAAAATGATTTGTTACTTATTGTTACCATGAAAAATTGGTCTTGTTGCCAGATTTTTATTCAAAAATACCACCATTATTACAATTTATTGTAAAATGCACTGGTGAGCATTTTTAATCTTTTTCCCATCCCTATGCCCTATTGCATGCGGTGGATTTCATTTACGTACTTTCTGATTACATTGATCTTGATCCTTAAAAGCCCTTCTGGCCTGACCTGGCCTGTGAAACAGTTTAAACTGCAATATCTCTGCAACTTGTACAATCCTTTGGTTAAGCTACCTAATTTTTGTGTTCTATGATGGACAAGCACGATAACGGAAAAACCGGCCCAGGTTTAAGGAGCTTGAGACAATTTCGGCCACATAATCCCATTAAGAATTCTATCAGCTCAATCCTCAACCAAGTGGAACTAAAGGTGAAGAGCAAGGTGCAACAAAACCCTGCCAGGAGACCCGTAACAGTTCATGAGTCTATGGAAGTGAAGTTGTCAAAGGAAAGACTAAGTCGCCCGAGAGGTTTCCATAAAGGAGATGGAGATAGTCAAAGAGTTTCCACTGCAAAACCCAATCATTTACACCTGAAACCGAAAGCGGTCATTAAATTACCGTCTACGGATTCAATGAAAAAACAGTTGTTACAAACGGAACCAAAGACTAGATTTCTAGGAACAGTTACAACACTTCCGAAGCTTGAAACAAAATCACAAACCCAAGTTGGTAACAGGCTTAGGGCTAAACCTTTACAATCTATTCAATTGAGAACAATGTCTCTGAAAGACCAAAGACCCACTTCCTCAGTTTCAAATGTTAAAGCAGAAAGGCGTAATTCTAACCCGGTTGTGAAGCCTAAAATTCCTGAAAAGGTCAAACCATCGCCTTACAAGAATCAACTTTCATCCATTTACTCCCAAACGAATCGCCCACGATCGCGACCGATAAAAGATTCTTTTATTGACGAAATACCTTCGAAGCCATTAACCAAATGGAGCAGAATTTGTCGGTTGGACAAATTTGAGAGCATGTACAATAATGATGCGCTAGCTAAAGATATTTCAAAACAAGGTGCTGAAAAGTTCCGAAATATTCCAAGACGATTAAGAAGCACGGAAATTCTTGAAAATCCTAAAGAGAAGATTCAAAAGCAAGATCATCATATAAAACAATTTCCGGATAAAAAGAAAGCTTCGGTGACAATAGTAAAAACAAGGCCAAAGTCAGTACAGAAAAGTCCACCGAGCTCCAGACAATCTCCTCCTTTGTCCATCACTGCTGACAACGGGAGTATGAATTTCGCTGCGATTCTTCTACAAACTACGGAAATAATCGAAAGTGCTATTGAATCCGCGAGGAGCAATAATATTGCTGATGATGGTATTGTTGACACTATAGTTTTATTGCCGAATATTTCTAGTGTCAATAACAGCACCCAAACAATGGTAGATGACGCCACGGATAGGTTGCAGAACATCGACGATTTGCCATATCCGTTACCAGGGGACGCAACAGTCGGTTCAGAAGCCAATACGGTTAATCCTCCAGTTAATACGCCAGTCTCTCCAAGAAGTCCTATATCGGACTCAAATGAGCCAGAAAGTCCGACAGATTCCAATAAAGCCAACGATAGTGACGAAGATATAAACAAACTATGGAGCAAAGATGCAGACATGGAGCACGACTTCGTTAACGATTTCTTCCAATTGGAGTCCTTGAAAGAATTTAATACAATTTCTCAGGCAATGTGCCGAACTAGTATTTGTAGACAAGTCAAAGGAGCCGATCCAAATCTAAGTCTTGAAGCTCTGAAACTTACCAATTCTCATTATCTACACTTACCGTGCTTTGAAGACCCTACGTTCTTCTCCCGGATTAAAATTCCAGCAAATATTTTCATGAACGGCAAGACACCGGACAAGGACCTTATAGCGATTCAATATCTGCAGGATAAAATGGACATGGTATACCAGAACAATATCAAGGCATATGAAAACCTAAAGAAATCCAAGCCAGATGAGGTGTCCGCAACTGTACATCATAGCACTGACAGCTTGAGTGTTGATCTGAATGTGTCCAGAGAGCGCTACGTCCAGTCTCTGTCCAACCTCTTCACATCCCTACAATTTCCGGAATGGGCCAAAGAATGCTTTGGGTCAGGTTCGGAAGAAGAGGGATTTACTTCCGCTGAGGATGAACTACAAAGTACTAAACCAGTCACGGACTGTTCAGCTGAACGATCTACCTTGGCCAAAAGGATTCTCAATATGTTTGACAATGGCAAGTTAAACAAGTTGAATAGCATTGACAAAGCATCTCGGGCTAAGAAAAATGATCTGACTAAGGACTATGATGATGATACTTCAAGCGATAATATTTCTGAAACTCCTTGAATAAAATGGTTTTTACTCTGCATTTAAATGAGTATGGTCGTGTATCTGTTTAAAATATTTTCCAGCATAATTAGGATTTCATGAAACCATATTTATGTCCTTAAATGTTTTTTCAACGCTCACTCCTGAATCAAATATATGAGAGTGTGCATTCTGTTGTTATTACAGCCATGTTGTATAAGAGCCGTATTTTATTTTTCCGTAAGGAATATAAATTTAAAACAAACTGTTGTACTTTCGTTTTCATGAATAATAATTATTTATGATTGTAATTGGAAAATATTAATATGAAATTTAGTGAAAATCCATCAATGAGGTAAATAAGACAAAATGTAGCTCTTTTTTTGACGTTACTCCACATAAACTTTATTTCACGGTTCAAACAGCTTGACACATATTGATTTGACTACTAAACGTTTAATGTAGACTAGTAGTTTATTACACATATGTTATCATGTAATATGTAATAATTTGTGCATGCATGTAATAATTACATTTAACAGCTTCAATACATCAATAGAATGATCAGGATATAAGCTCGTATAGCTGAAAGTACTTTACAGGTGTTCAAGCAATATTAAGCTTTCTAGGGATTTGCCTTGACTACAATGTCATATTACATGATATCTATACAGACATTTATTATTTAGCGATTTACAGTAATAATTCAATTTATTGTAAATTGTGTACACCAATTATTTAATTTTACATGTATTTAGTATATATGGAGTTACTTGTAAATAATTTACAGTAATCCTGTCAATTTTCTATACATATACATCTAATAGCTTTGAATGATGACTACAATTTTAGCTTGATAATAATGTAATTTCTACACGTATTTGTATCTACAGATATATTATACCTACATCTTCAAATGCCCACTACAGAGGGTCTTGTTGATTCACATAGAAAACACCTAAAACTTACAACATGGAAAATACTTCATGCATTGAAAAGCATTTTGTAAATAATATTTCATTAATTAGTAACTTAAATAGTTTAATTAGCTCAGCTTTTAGGTAACACATACATATATATATTGTATGCAATGCAAATGCATATCGTATAATATTACACCGACAGCTATTTTCCTACACATTAACCACAGTCACTATCAATCTATAGGTTGCAATGTGTTACTATACACTACTCAGGATATAGTGCACATACAACATCATGAATCTCTAAGCTATACAGTCGTAATGACTCCAATTACTTTAACATTATTAACACTATCGAATACACATATGTAAACTTAAAATAAATAAACAGCTCAGTATTTTGTTGATTACATACATACAATTTACTATAAGTATGATTTAATGGAAATATTCAGTGCCCTTTGAGGCTTAAGCAGCTCCCTTCCTCGAAAGGTGTTCAAATACAATAATGCTTTCATCATTTCCAACCAAATTCGACTCCTTGGAAAGTAAATCACCATGCCAGCTGCAAATCCAATAGAGACAACCAAACTGGAGGATGCTATGTGCGTTCAGAAAGATTATCCACGAAATGATTGTACCACAGAAGAAAAGATACGGCTACTTTGTTCCGCACTTTGTTCCTTCTTTCCAGTATTGACTGCCTCTCCCTTCTTTAGCTACAAGGAACAAATAGGCGGTGAGTTGTGTCGCTTTTTCAAGGAATGGAATTCAACAATTTTGCTCTTGAGGTGGCAAATGCTGCTGCTCAAATTGCTATGATGATGATGATGAGATGAGTCCGAGGAGTTGTTTTTGGATTGGCAACAGTTTTTGTCGTTTCCACAGGTATTTTCACAGCAAATAGCCTTGGTGTCGCATTGGCAGCAAGGTGGAGATCGTTCCGGAGAGTAATCAATTAGCATGCTGGTGTCCACGATGGACGCCTGGCTGAGAATTTGCTGACAGGGACTTGTTCTTCCGATGCGTAAGTTCCCCAACATCTTTGACACGGAAAACTTCCTCTTGGTATTTGGTGGTGGGCTGTTGGTGTAGTTTGAGATGAGATTGTGAAATGATTGATAAAGCTCTGGAGTATTTTCCGCCACCGAAATTTCATTGAAATGACAGCCATACTGCAAAGCAATGGCTGCACCCTCTACCCTGTCAACTTGTCGCATATGTTCCAGATCATTTTTGTTTGCCAAGAGAACAATGGATGAGGATTTGGTTGGGGGTGGTGGTGGAGAATGTGGATGATGTGCGCATTGGGGTGAGTGACAAGTTTGTTGATAGTGCGAATTTGTTACGAGGGCAGTCAAGAGGTGGATTGCAAATGTGAAGGAATTTCTATCAGTGATGGAATAGACAATGACAAATGCATCAGCTCGCTGCATTTCCTCCAAAGGGAATGTGGGTTCACTCTTCAATCTGTGCTCAGCCTGTGTGGAAACGTCAACGATTTCAATATCAACGGTTGCCCCATGTGCAATCGTCAGTGTCTGACGGTACAGCAAATCTGGAAACGAAAAAAAAATCATTTTAAAGATCGTTCACTAATTATTATTATGGCTCAATTTGTTTCAACTTTGGTCGAATCTTTATGCAACTTGAAGTTTCGTCATATGCTAGTCTTTTATCCCTGCTTGTAGCCCGATACAGTTTCCAGTCTTCAAATAATATAGAGTAGACAAGTAAACGCAACATTATTTATATGGGTATGCATACCAGTCTGATGACGCAAAGGCTTTCACAGCTTGCTTTCCCCCTTTGCTACGAAAATGGTTATTTCGTCAAGTTTAACATCCTCCAGACATAACCAAGATCGTTCATCTAGTATGTGTAAAGTTTTATGGCACTCAATGATTTCATCATATTAAGTAACCAGCTAGTATCTCTGGAAACATACAACCTTTTATACAACCTCTTGGAAGATCTGATTGTCCAGACCCGTCTTCCCACCCGTTTCTTGTTTCTTTTCTGGCTTTATCAAGTTCAACTCGGGTGATATAAGTTATGACGGGGTGAGAGCAAATAGCCTCATTGCTCTCATGAAGCTTGTCATCTACTAAGTATTTATGCATATTGATGCCACTTTTCTCTCCATTTTCGTCTCCTAACTTTCTAGCCTAATAATTTCTTTCGCCGAAGTAGCTTAAAAACGACTTGTAGCTCTATAAAGCGTTACTTTAAATAATGGTAATTTCATCTTGGCTCATAAAGTTTTGCACACAACCATTCAATGTTATCAACCTTATTTTTTTCTCCCATTTGACTGCTTTTGCCGTAGTCGCTACTACTTACTTAATGCATTCAAAACAAACAGCGACTCGACTGGAGTAGCGGCGGCGGCTTCAACGGGTGGAAAGCTCGGAAGCAAAACATTTATTCAGCTAGTTAGTTTCTGAGTAAGGAGTTCAAATGTATAAACAAAATAGAGGTAATTACATAACCGTGCTTCAATCCAATTATATATACAAAGCGTATACAAAGCTGAGCAAAGTTAAAACAATTAGGTCATTTACTAACGATCAAAGCCGTTTCCCAGTTACATGACTTTCCATGCATCCAAATGATGTAATTGGTATACTAGTACATTGGCTTTGTTTCCCATGTGGAAGTACATTGAAGCCAGTGCTACCATCAGGTTCGGGTGAAAATGTCAAGTATACAATTTAAATTTAAGTAACCATTAATGATGTAACTAAAAACACAGCAAAAAGCATTTCGCTAACGTCAAAACAACCAAATGCCTGACACTTTTGGTAGCAGGCTTAGGGTTTGAATGATTCTTCCCAAGCCTTTTCAACCCGCTCCAACTGGATTATTTCAAGTGACACCACGCACTCAAACTAATTAATTAGAAAACTAAAAGGGCGATGGAGTGCAAAATAGAAAAGAGAACTGCAAACTTCAATCGACAAAGAACTAACATATTCCTCTAACAAAAAGCAGCATTTGCAAATTGCGAGCATTCAGAAAAACAAGGAAAACCACAGGTAAAGCAGCTGGTTTTATTTAATTCTTCTGTGCAATTCAAAGTTTCTCTGGCAAGTTTGTTCATTTGAGAAAAATAAAGTGACGAGGAAAACCAGCGCTCTGATATAATTTGCAATCAACCTTCTACCATTATCTGTACATCCGTGGTTTCTCACAGAGAGGAACTGGATAGAGCACAGAGAGACAGAGCAAGTAAAATTGCACAGATGCAGTCCGTTGGGGTACGAACACTAACATACTTAAGCAGAACAGTATCAAGTAAAAATCAAAACGATATCATTCCCTACGAGAACAGAATTAGGAATGCTTGAGCTTACACAAACATAAGACGTTGTCGCCATGCCAGTGCGAAACCCACAAGTGTTTTCAGATAGGTATATACATAGTGTGTCAACTACATGGAAAAGTTTGGCGCGACAACAAGTCGCCAACCTTAGGCTCTCAGTTTTTACAGGATTTTTCCGTTAGTCATGTATAAGTATTCCTTGCTGTAAATACTTGGGATAAGTATAAGTACTACACAGATTAATAGCTCTCTCGTATAATTGAATTACAAGCTCACAGTAAAATATGATAGTCAAATAGTGATATGGTAAACCTACTACTACATCTTGCTTCGTCAATCCATTCTGACTTTCTCATATCCGTAATAACACTCACTGGGAGATACCCAGCTTTGCATTTCTCAATTTAGGCCTCTCTCTAATCTCTCGCACACACACACACATACACTCGGCCTCCAACTCATTCGTAGATGATGAATCAAGATAATTTCGTTAAGAAATTGCACCAACTTACTCGTGTAAAACAAGTACTATATGCTTGATGTTGTCTTACGATTAGAGCTTTCTGCATCACATAAGTGAAAACACTACTCTTTGTTGCTTATAGTGATGTTTCCGAGTAGGTAATTTACAACCTATAAATTGCACAAGTATATGTACACATATGTCCCAATATCTATGAAGAAAAATAAGATTGTTTGGTTGCTGTTTCCTTGCTGTATATGAGGTTTATATATTATATGTGTTTCCTATTCATGCATATTGATATATACGATGATATAGCACGTTTAAAGTGCGTAGTGCTGACTTCAACCAGCGTATAGAGATAGGTAATGGTAACAGCTAGATAATCCATGGTTGAATTAAAACCAGCAATTCCTTGTCATGCTGAATCTAACATTAAAAATTGAATAGATGTAGGTGTGCCGACGAGTCAAGCAGTGTGGAGCCGAGGGTTTACCTTGGGACAAAATAATGCAGGAGGCCCATGTGTCTCCATGAAGAATACATACGAGTTTAATTTTTCAAACCCTCCATATTTTAACAAGGTGACTTGACTTTTGGTGCTCGTAACTCAATGGCGCCTCTTGCAATTCTAAATAACTCAATCAGAATGAAATGAAAGTTATAGCTATACACAATTATTCTATTACTGAATTTATGCTTAACACGTGTTCCTTCGGAAATCTACACCCTATAGTCTACTAGCTTGTGAAGTATGCAAGAATAAAGTCATATTCAAATGCGGGGTCGTAAATATTTCTATTCTGATTCCCAACCATATTGCTAATATTTGTGATTCGACCAAAAATAACCGGTGCAGCATTGAAAAGACATAAATGTACATACCTGCATTGGATTTGTACTCGCCGATGTAGCGCCGAGTCAAATACCGAACTGTCAGGGCTGAAATTAAAACAAACATGACATTTTAGTAAGCATAACTTCTCCTACATACATTATTTACATTTTAATACTACACAATTTTATTTTGGAACCATGGAGTATCAACATAAAACTATATTCCAATAAGTGTGAATTTTATACATAAGTACACAACCGATAAATTTATTGCATACATACACTCTCTAAATCAAGCGTCGTATATGTGGACAGAATGCAATCCACTGGGTAATCCTGTGGTTTTCTTATAAAAATAGTAATGGAAAATTAAAATCATATGCACAAAACATGGTAATCACAACATTAGCAAATAGACATCGACGCCGAGGATCTGTCAACAGTTTGCTGCCTTTTGATAATAATAAACTATACCCTTGAATTTATAAAGGAGTTCAGAAAGGAGCGACGTCCGAGTATAATTCCTGCAGAAAGTTTCATGCTCTCTCGGAATGACGCACCATTCCAATCAGAAATTGACAATACTTTAACTATATTCTCTCCCTTATATGATCATTGACAATATTCCTATTTTTAAAAGTAAATCTTCGATCTAACAAACTTTCCTCGCTGAAGGGCAGGTTTGTAAATATCAGCGAAGTCTTGTGTAAATATTTTTTCTAGGTTCTTCATTAAATGAAAATTCCTATTTGTGACGTACCAAGTGTATCAATATCAAATCTCCGTGAATACCTGAATAACCATGAACTCACTGTGAAATTCAAATGTTGTTTGCAAAGGTTTACGAATACTACATACATATAGGGAATTATATGTACATGATGTCTGTTATATACATGCATAATGTATCCGCATGAATATTACATAATAAAGAAAACAAAACGTTAATTGGATGACCCTGAAAATTTACATGGCAGTCGAGTGTACATAATGCAGCCTAAACCTTCCACAACAATAATAGGACTCTGGGGTGAGTTTGCACAACATTTGAATGCAACCGAAGCAATTAACGGGAAAACATGTCATTTAAGGAGCACAATAGTACAAAATAAATGAAAAACTGTTACAGAACCTCTTCGCTCTACCAATCAGTCATTGATGAGGACCACTCATGTATGAAAATGTATGTAATGATACAGCGAGTCTTTCCAATATGTACAAAAGCAATACGGCTGTGGAGAAGACTTGAACGGAAAATTCAATTTGCTTTGGTTTATATTTAGATATTTTGCATTCTACATACTTTGTCGTCAACACTAGCTTGAAGCTGTGTAGGCTCGAACATATGTAACTAACTAGTCAAACATACAAGAATTCTGTAATAAGTAGTTATATTCACAAGTTAATACTCAAAGGGAATTAAAGTAGAAATAAATCGTTGCTCGGAGCCACCCTTTATGTTCTTATTTGCAGAGAAGCTATTTCCGTATCATCAGTATTATGATGTGAATGTGAATGTCATCAATATACTCCGTAAATTGCGTTCGTCTTTTGCTTACGTAATCAATCAAAAAAGTTCTCTCTTCATCCTCAACATATGGTCGCTTGTATAATAATGCAATATTTTGAATTGTAAATGTATTCATGCTACATAATAATACTGTAGAAAGTTTTCCAGAGACTTCAATTGGCATCACTTAGCCTACTATATGTTCGTTCCTACCTCAATATCAGCAAGTCTATATTGTATGTTATGTCTATACTACACATATGTATGTGAATGCACAAACTTTCTGCTACTAGAACTTTCCCTTCAAAGTGGAAGGGCTTAATAGTCTTAAGAGGACTCTAGTCGCTACAAATGAGGAAATTGCAGTGGCAACAACAACAACAATTTTGCTCAAGTTACATAAACAATCTATAGCCATAGAAACTTGTATTATCTGGAGTTGCATAAACACAACATTCGAAGTTTGTGAAGTTACATAATCAGGTCCAATGGAATCTCTGATTTTGTAAGCTTTTTGAAGTCTCTAATGCTTTGCCATTTTGAGCTTTGACCGGTATAATCCGAATTCCTTAAACTGGTATGAACCAGTTACAAACCAGATTTTTTGCGTTCCTTTGTTCTGACAAGAGAATGAATGTAAACTGGGTTCACTGTTTGATGTGGATTTTTTGACATCCTGCCACTAGCAATTGTATCTATAGGTATGAGAGATCATTTTTGACAGCTGGTACATCTCATCGCAATATACTTACTCCGTACGCAATGTCTGTACAAAGGTTACACGCATTTTTGAAGTTGCCATATACATATACCAGATCGACTTAAGTGCAGTTGAAAAGAATTTTCCAATTTGTTGATAAATGTAAAGCAAACTGTACGAGCTACTTATGTATATGAGCAATAGTGATAGAGTGGTATTGAAAATGAGTCACACGGACAGACTAAACATTTACAGAAGCAACAAAAAATTCGCAGATGGGCTCTCAAAGGGCTTGAATTTTGCCCTATTTGAACGTCTAACCTTAAAACGATACACAACAAGGACATAAAACGTGGAATGTCATATTGAAGAAACTATTCCTAGAGTATTGAAAGAATGCAGCAATTGACAAGCTCAGCCGTCTGACATTAAGTGCCATCCGTGAGAGTACGGACATATGTGAATGAAATAGGAAACTGGGTCAGGTGAAAATGCTGAAATACATTACTGAAAAGCATAACTTGGACTGTAAAGTCGAAGAAATAAATATTTAAGTATTTTCCTACATTGGATATTTTGAAAAATAAAAACAAACCTGGATTCAATCTGCCAGATAATAATATTTATGTGAATATTTGCAATCGTAAATACTAAATGCAACGGTTGCGTTGTGTGCACCCAAAGGGTAAAGCTTCTCATGGTCGCAGAAAGCCATATACTTTTCACCTGTTGACAACAGTGTGTATTGTGGGGGCAGCCGAAAGGCCATTTCCTTATTGCAGAGCTTACCGAAGCTGCCGAGTGATGTATCTCTGGCTTTTACTGAACCTTGTTGCTTTTAGTTTGTGAGTTGGTAAAACCCTTGCCAACTGTTGCATTCTAAAGCCCTACTCATTCATACCGATTCCCAGGTCTCATCTTGCCCCAACAAAATCTTGCTGCTCCCTGCCTTTCTCAAGACCTGTCACACCTGTCTAATCCCGAGCACTGAATATACAAGTAGTGTCCTTAAACGTAACACAACATGTCCACCTTCTTCAACACAAAGAAAATTGAGCTTTCGCAGTTTCAACCTTGGATCTGCCTATTTGAACTTGTGTGTGTGTGTACGAAAAATTAGTGTGTATGAAAAAGAGATGCCAGTGCAAATATTAAATTGGATTTTGTTCGCAAACCTTCAAAGTTCGTTAAGCCAGCGTTGGTACAAAAGCCAGAAATAATAATAAGAAAAGGTTACGCAGCTAAATGTAAACCATCTACTTTTTAAATGTCAATTAAACTCAACCGAATATGTTTGAACTTGATGCGAACCCTCAAGGTTTACAACGCTTCAACTAATGGGATGTGAAGACTCAGAGGACACGGGCTTTTAAAAAAAATTATGAAAAATAATAAAACGTTGAGTGTATCTGTGCTGAGTACTTGCTGGGTGCGTATGCTTAATTTATGGTAGGTTGTCTTAAGCTTCAGCTCTCGAGAGGTTAGGAATATGAGCAATCAAAGATACCATGTAGTTTTGCACTCACAGATTTTCCCTGTTGGCCGTAATTCAAGGCCTAGTGAATGAAAATGGCAAGTTGAACTACGACAGGATGAAGAAACTCTCATCATATGAAGATTCGTATTGATCTAATATTGTGTATAGTGTGGCATGAGTCAGTCATTAGTAATAAGGTAGAATATGAAATAAAGGCTTTCTGCAGAGCCAACACTTCAAATAAATACATGGTATATACATGTACACATAGTAAATACATGTACAAATAAAAACACGGTGTTGACAAGCATAGAAGGGGATAAGCAGAAGAGGAAATTATTTCCTGTTCGCCTATTCCTCAACCTTCTTGATCTTCAGGGAAAAACATACTAATTTATACACTTCCCAAACAATGGCTCTATGTTATCATGCATGTATTGCTGATACTGTCGATGAAAACAAAACTGCCGCACTATGTTGGGTTCTTGGGGTAGACACGGGAATATTATTAATTTATTCCTGTAATTCACAAATATGTTTATCCTCATTGCATGTCCGTAGACATAACAATATTTGATATTTGCCGATAATCTTGCGACCAAAGTGCAGGTTGAAGAGAGCTGCAGTAGAAAAACAAAGCTAAATTGTATCCGCTACTGCGTTCTTCCGTCCGAAATGTTTCTCCTCTGACTTTGCAAGGCTTAAGAACCGTGCACATTGCCAGCCAGAATTGTTTGCATTGGGAAAGTTGAGATACAAGATCGTAGTAGCAGCTTTCATAGAAAGACTTTTTGACTCACAAGCATGTATTTATTATGTCCGTGGAGCGGAGCAGTTTTAGCTGTGCTATGTACGTCCTTTTCCTGGTAAATTCATTTATGATCATCGTTTCCTCATCCCGTATACTTTGATAGTATGCCTTGGATGGGATGGAGATATAGAAAATATGTAACTGACTAAATTTCCAGCAGCTGAATATTATGTATCGTGAGTGAAGAGGCTTATGGCTATGACAAGTTGCATACTTACTGATCTTGTACGCGAAAAGTGTGAATGAGACCTCTTGCACAGCACTACCAAAGTGAAACAAGAAAATTGCGAGACTCTCGTCGTCATCCTGAAATAAACCATATGCGTTGGTGGATGCTCGCCTGCTCAAATTTTGTACACAAGTATGTATGAGTATGTGATTCTTCCGTTCCAACATTTCTCTTACATTCGCAAAATAATTTTACAATATTTTTGCACCCTTGGGTAATAATCGTAAAATTATTTTTCAAGTATCGAATGCAGTTCTGCGTGTACGTTATGTAAACTAAACAAACTTGAGCGACTTCCAAATGAAATTTACACGTGGAACAAACTCATCATTATTGTCTCATATCAAGCCTTATAGATGAATGTACTCCATAGTTCCGTAAACCGAATCATGCAATATTTTTAAAAAATGTATGCAATTTAAAAAAATAAATACAAAATATATAAACCAAAGAATTACATTAATTTAAAAAATCACGGAATTAATATTTACCTGATTTGCCCACATGATGCAGTCCAATAACTGCGATCCGTACTTTGGGATTATATCCCTGATTTAGTCCGCTACTGGATGTTCCACCCTTCTCGTCTGAATTCTTCATTGTTGTAGTGTGATCAATTATTCAATGCTTCCGCAATAGTGTATTAAGTTCAAATTTGTTATTAACTGGTTACAACAAACGCAAGTTTTGTTTAACTTTGCAACAGTTTCTGTTTAACTTCACTTTTTAGTCCATGTGTTTAGCTGGAGTTGAAACTTTTCTGCGTAGTAGAAGATACTTTCCAAAATTCTTTTGTTCAACTTGTTTATTTTTATATTGTGTTATGGAATTCTTCTAATACGATACAATCTTCGGTTGCGCTTCGGATTGAAATGTAAGATATGCAATATGTTTCTTCCGAGGTGAAGAGACAGGAGCTTCTGTTCAGGTCTGCAAGCAACGACCAACTGAGCTCGGAGCTCTCAAATGCTTGATACTTAAACCGTCGTAGAATCGGAGTGACATGCCGGTAGGGCAACCGTTGCTTTTCTATACACCATGAATTCAGGCTCTACTTTTCCCAACAGCTTCGGAGCTTGATGAACATGCGTGGATCTCAATGTTGTTCGTATGGATTCTAGTTTACAGACTGACAAACACGCAAGGTATGGCAAGAATCTGTACCTAAACATGAAATATACATAATTAAAACAATAATTGACCTCATGCTAATCTTGGAAATCAGAGTATAGGTAATATCTCGTGTCTAATACTTAAAGCTCGCCTGTAAACGCAATGCAAAACTTCATTGTACAGGTCACATGACATACTACTAGATACTGATTATATAGCTTCTTTCTCCTTTCTCATTTATCACCTGCAAAAAATAAGGACGTCCATTACTCAACAATAACATTACGAGTTCACGAATTACATTAAAGACAATTAAGAAAGGGAAATTAGTCTTATTAATGTTAGCACTTAAGGTAAGTAAGTATGGTTTTATTGATTTGGGCAGAGCCCCTTCAATATTCAGAGATTACTCTCGACTCACATATTCCGTACAAGACTTAAACAATGTGTTAGCACTTAAGGTTAAACCGGCATAGTTGACATTGACCGCGATGCTGAACTCCCAGATTTCCAAGCCAGGTAGGTGCCCATATAAATTAGTAAAATAATTCAATTTTATGTCTGAAGCCTCATGAGTGTCAAGTGTAACGAACCTCCTTTCTATTGTTTCAGAAGTTATTTTAAATCTAATATTACAACGGCTGTATAAGATGGCGTGTCTACGTCGTGGGTCAATAATTATCATCCACAGAGTGCCTGCTATCATCCCGAGAGCGATGTTCAAGGACAGAGATTCTTGCCCTTTTAACCAATATTTAATTGGCGAAGACAATCGCAGATCGTTGGCGCTGGTCGAAACTTTAATGAGAAGACAATAGGCGAGAATATTCACAGCTAAGTTTGGCTGGAAAACAAATAGACAAATTAAAACTTTTCCTCAATAAAAGGGAGACCCAATTAAAATAGATCAATATAACATCATAATTCAATAAAACAGTTGGATGAAAAGTAATAATAAGAAAATGTGGTAGCAATCATGTCTGAATTGAAGAGAGGGATTCTCCGAAGCGAAGGCATGAACTCCCTTGACCGTACCATTATTTACGACGTTCCTCAAGACAAACAATGAGACTCAAACCTGGGCAAATAAAAGAAATTGAAATTGAATCCGGGCTTTCGTAAGTAAATGAAGTTTCCGTAACCAAACAAACTCTTCAGTTCGTCGAATGAATTCGCACAAGTGCTGTCATAGAATGTATTTGTGTCGCAGATTTCAAACCTGGTGTCATTAAAAAAAACTAACAATAAGACGATATTCTACCATGTACATACTGGGATCACAAAGTTCATCAAGAAATTCTATAGGACTGATTTCCAAGATGCCATTGTACATTTATTTTAGGTTTCTCAGAAAAATCAAGGTAAATTTGATTAGCAACACAATGTCTGTATGTGCTCACATCGTAATTAACACACATGTCTATTCACAATATCTTCAAATACCTAGTTCGTTAATTGTATTCTTCACAATCAAAGACTTTCTCCAACGTGCCATCTTACAGTGACTTCAATCATACTTAAATTACATTTAAATTGCTTTATAACCTACTTTTAATAATAAGAATAATTTATTTTAATTAATTTCCATTAATTTTGGCCCGTTGGCTTGTGAGCACTTACAACTACAATATTCCGGGGAAATTGATTGCCAAATATAACATACTTCCAATAACAATTCCATGGAATTGATTTCGAACCACGTTCCCATCATTCATTATTGAGCTTAATTTATAAAATAAGAAATTAAGTTCGGAACACTTAATTTTAAGTGTTATGATTTCAATCGAACTTCTAAACTTAAACCCGTGTTTACATTCTGATCCCACCGAACAGACTCCCTCTGATCCCTATCCACCAACTATTTCAAAAGAAGCAATCCCATATCATCGGTACCGTGCGTCACGTCATGGACTGCTAGTTAACGGAACATTATGGCCCACATATACTAATAACCACTACTCAGAGGGAATCTAGGTTTTTTGATTCGTCAAATACTAGCCATTTTTCGCTTTGCGAAATTACTCCGTTTGTATTGAAAGTGATGAGGTAATTTAATCTAATTGGTAGCAGATTTTTTGAGCTTTTCTACAGAAAAATGTGGGAAAGTGGCGACGTTGTGCATTCACTCACATACCTAATTACATTTTTCCTATACCATCGCCGCTGTAAATTTCTAAAATATTTAGATACATAAATACTTTTTACATAACCATTGTCTCCAAAACATTGTTGACGTCTTGTCGGAATTTTTTACGCTTAATTATATGTATTCCAACTATACTGTCGCAGCTGAGTGACTTTTTATTAGCCTGGGGTGTGAGGACATGATAAATCCATCCATTTAATTCGTCGAATACGAACATAACACGCACTCTTTATCACTTTCAGGACAAATCTCAAGGACCTTTATTAAGATGTTTCACTACTTAACGTACATATATTTCTTTATTTACTGATAAAATACTTTTTATGCGCTATATACATGCAATATGTGGGTTAGGAGTGTGTGTTATTCCGGAGCTTTATTTTGTTATTTTTACATATACATACAATCAAGTAATTCGTAAACAATTAATTAGTGTTTAATTAATGTTAATACAAACCCCTTCTTGAATTTCAAAGCAACTACCGTATACGAATTAGTTTATTAAGCAAATCATCCGGTAAGCTTTATCTAAATTGTAACAAGATAATAACTTCATCCCCGTAATCACCGCTAACTATACAAAGCTATCATATGAAGTTTATATTGTAAGGATAACGTATAACCTATCGAATTATTTAATCTACCTTCAGCACACAAATAGTATTTAGTTACCTCCAAGAATCCCGAGAACAGACAAATAGCAAGTGTATCATCCAATCGCAGGTCTCTCATTACATTTATATGTATATATTTGTATGAAGGAGCTTATAAGCTAAATCAGTGCTTGCATAAAAGGGTTTCAAACTACAAACTCATTGCGGTTCGCGGTAAATCAATTATAATAATAATGGTATGGGAGGCTTTAATACGTGTTATGTTTCCAAATTACGAGTAATTGTTAATTGTGTCAGTGCTGCGTGAAATAGTTGTATGTAAGTGAGCACGCGAAACGATACCCAAATAAGTCTTATGTATTGTTATACTCTACAAAATTCCCGTAATGATTAGCGTCGAATCCCACACCTTTCTAGGAAATTTGCATAACCGTATTCTAATTTCCGGGCCCCGTAATCAACTTCATTGCGGTCAGTTCTATTGTATAGGTGAGAGGTTTGGTAACAAGTCCCAGAAATTTTGGAAATGAAGTGTCAAAACTTGTGAGTTTTCCAGAACTGTCCAAAACTATTCGTAACCAATCTGGATGACTATATACGCAGTCATTAAATTTAGTGGCGAAATTCTCTAGTTTCATCTATGTACCTTGAATTGCCACAATATTTTATACTGCAGCGATTCGAGAAACTATTCATACATGGAAACATCTTAGCGGAAACGATCGGGCTTGAAAAATTAATTGGGGAACAAAAGTTTTGGTGGAATAATTTCTGTGAATTGGAAGCCGATGAATTGTTTTATACAGTTATTATCTTAAACACTTTTAGTTATGCCGTTTCATCAGAATTTAAAAGTAATATGCTAACCCTACATTCTTGGAATGTGGCAAGGGAAAAGCTGGACTCATGACTCATTAATACTCGTGTTCGTCGGGATTCCAGATTTCACAAACGTACAGTTAAAGTTGTGCACGTTCGTGTGAACTATGAATATATAAATGTTAACTTTCTAAGTACCGGGGCTTGATTAAGCTTGAAGATCAAAGCCGCTGAGAATAGTGGTAGACAATATGTGTAATAATGATCCATGTGTGCATGGAGGAATCGCAAGGAGTGAAGAACATGTGAGAATTCAAGATGTACACACTGTAAGTTAATACAGTGACTCAATGGTTATCACGCTTCGGGTTTCTTATGAAGTACAGAGTTCTATTGTTTTTATTTACATTGCATAATATCCTTTTAAACTCCGTAATAAATTTAAATCTGCCTTGGGCATTCCCTAGGAATAACTTTAAGTTCATGTAGCTACTTTTCAAGTTATATATTACTCTTGAATGAAATCCATATAGCTGTGGAGGAGGAATAAAGAGGCTAAAAATAAAATTACGAATAAAATTATAAGTATGCAACCTTGTAAATGGTAAGTTTTAAATTTTTCTTGCGTCGCCGTGAATGTGGGGATAACTTGAGTAAATGCACCGAGTGCATTGTGGATTCAAGCGAATTGTAATTATCCAAAATGATCATGTACTTTTGTATCCTTGAAATCACTTGGGTAATGATTTCCTCAAAATTTATTAACTATTTATTTGTTCTTTGTGCATGCAGCTAAAGCTGTAAGATAATAAACCCAGATTCAATATATCCCGTTATTACCCATAAGTATCGGTAATTTCGTCGGGAAATCTGTTAAATAAGTACTTATCGAAGGTAACGGCGATGAATGCCGCGGGGGAATATTCACACTTTTAAAGCGTATTTTTGACAGGATGGATGCAGCGTAGAATGGCATTGAAAATCTGGGTTATTTCAATTTATAATTAAAAAAAAAGTAAAACCTCAGCGTATTTTCCCTTTGCATAACAATCTGGTGTCTCTAAATCCCCAACAACTTCCTTGGAATCATCTGTTCATAGTAGGGTTCAATCTCACATCACAACCGAGCCATTCCGGTTGGATTGGGTTTGAAAAGTAGAGTCAATAAACGTTTTCACGGCTGTTTGCCTGACTAATGTCATTGCGTATAAACTGGCTTTCTCGATTGCATTAATTAATTTGAGCAGCTAAAAACTGCTTCAATTAATTCATTAAAGTACCCAAAGTAGTCTTTTGGGTGCACTTTTACGCAATAGAGTACACCTCCTTTCCGCAGTTGACACATCGAGAGTCTGTAGTTGACTGTGTTATGCCAGCAAGTGTTGTTATCTGTAAGTTGCAGAATACAAGTTCTGCCTTGTTCGGTTCCCAAAGGATAATGTATGGTATAGTATTTGTATTTAAGTTGATACGAACGCTTCAAAAATTTCGAGGCAGACTGCCAGTTTAATGCGTCTCATTAGTTCTCTAGCTTACTCAGGCATTTATCCGTCCATGGTGCCTTTACTGCATTTGTAGTCTGACGGTTTCTACAACATCACACGGAAGCTTGTACATCGCATGTTAAGAGTCTGTTATGTATGTATATGTATACACATAGCATTTTTTGTGTATACGCTCTCAAGTAAATAATGCAACTATGTATTACTATACCAAAGTGGTACTTTATCGTCGTGACTAATCTCCAACTCGTCTACTTTACAACTTGTTCGTAACCATTTAAACTGCTCAGATCTGCTTTCTTTCTAGTTTTTACTGTGTTTCTTGGAAATCCTAACTTCCAAAAGTGACCGCTGCATAAATGATCATCCCATGTTGAAAATCGAACCAGTACTAATTGCATTAGAGTAAACTGCCCACTGGAGTTCACTGGAGTTTTATAGCAAATAAAGATTCTACAGCAAAGAAATGCTCCTGCAGCCAAGAAAACTCTTGCAGCAAAGAAAGCTCCTACAGCAAAGAAATGCTTCTACAGATTGTTTCTTTGTATTATATGTATCCACTGAAGCAAAAAATTATGTAATGTGAAAGAACGGTGCGTGAAATGTAGTAAGAACATAGTGTAGTATGAAAAGATGTATTTATATATATGCACATTATTACATAACATCAGCACTGTATTCTTTACTTCATACATACTTTATAAACTTATAAAATATGATGTTGAAATTATTATTACAGGAGTGGAATTCCAAGAATAGATTCTTTGAGCCTTTTAACTTCTGTACACGGTCGTAAAGACAGGAAGAAAGAGGGATTCTGACTCCCGATGGTAAATAATAAGGAAGCGTCGTAAAAGCAATGGTCTGGTGCCGTATAACTTACCCGTCATTTGATTCCATAACATTACGCTTATACTCTGTAGACACCAGGTACTAGTTAATGTTTATACACCATATGTATTTCATTTACCTTTGAACTGTTGATGAAAGGAGATGATAACAGCTAGGAGGGTATGTCATACATAGATAGATATACATAGATACAAGTATTAATGCTCCTCTACTCACTTAAGTAAGGACTTTTCTTTGATTACTGCATTACATTCTCTCAATTTATTCGTAACACTTTCCCTTCCAGAGTTCAAAATTTTCCTGACACACATTCCAATGTCTTTGATATAATATAAAACTTGTTGAAAAATCTTAACCAAGAAATCAATACCTTTCCAAGAGCATTTCAATTACCTTAAAATGTGGGTTACTAGTATCTTTCTCCGTCTTTTCACGGAATGGAGACGGAAAGTCGAATGGATACTGAATATAATATTTCATGGAATCAAAAAGAATATTGGTTAGAATCACAAAGAATATTATGTGAAAGCATATAAAGTAAGTATGGATTCATATAGAAAATTATACAAGAGCATCTATATTGATTTATACATATAATACACAAATTCAAATAAAATTTTATACGGATTCATATAGAATATTGTCCTTATGGATTTTAAATATTTCAGTATTGAATTGACAAATACTATGCATTAACTCAAATGAATTCCATTTATCTTGAATGTATTTGTGGAAGAAAATAGAATCTGATTTATGAACACCTTTCTCGCTTTCTGTCTCTTCAAAGTTTAAGTAAATGCTGGTGTGTCACAAATATCAAAAATACTTTCCATTCTATTCTTCTGAAATGTAGGTCAAAAGTCCGAAAACAAGGGAGGAGGAATCTTTGTAAATACCGGGAACGTCCTCCAGAATGTAACACAGTGTGAATGACAAATCAAATTGAATTTATTATGTAGGTGTTTTTTATGAATGCTGTAGTTTATTTTGTTTTGTATATTTACTTTACTTACGTGTCCTTACGTAATAATTCTTATGAACATAAAGTCAGATCGTTGCGGCGCACATCATCATCATCAAGTCTTGGTTGAGAGGGTTACAAAATTACGACCACTTAGTTTTGAGGCTAATGGCATTTAATTTGAAGGAATCCTTGCGTTGAGAAAATATAAATATGTTAATCATGGATAATAGGGAGAGCTTCATCCAAGTGGGAAAATGTTAATAGCTGCTCGTAGAAAGTTTAGGAGGATATTTGGACTGTAACTGTTGATAGTGGGAGTCGAAGGAATCATTACGTAAGATACAGCAGTATCTTTATATGGCTCACTTTCCCTCTTGTCAATGATAAGATAGTGGGTACACAAGTTTTCTATATTTGAGTGCGAAATTTATGAAGACGCGTCGCTGAGGAGTACAAATACATCGGAGCACACCGAGAATAGGAAATATCCAAGCATTTAATCCTCACAAACTATCTGATAAATGTAACAGTAGTCAGTTGACATTTGAAAAACATGCGATATTGTGTTCTCTGATAGTTACAAATATACGTACTTCAAAACCCACGGATAGGTGTACTATGTATAAGGTCATGAAGAACAGCTTTTTGAAATCGAATCTACAAAAGAATGGGAAAAATAAAAAAAGGTTGAGTA
Organism: Lipothrix lubbocki; assembly: GCA_034696945.1. Classification (NCBI taxonomy): domain Eukaryota; kingdom Metazoa; phylum Arthropoda; class Collembola; order Symphypleona; family Sminthuridae; genus Lipothrix; species Lipothrix lubbocki. The sequence continues at coordinate 2,344 of JAQGAK010001496.1, read as the reverse complement.
AAGCCAGAGAATTGGCAAGAATCTCTGTTGTTTTTCCCCCAGAGTATGTAAGTGGGTCAAGTAACGAGATCCGGTAAACTACACATACACAAGTTTGTCCTACGTGTGATTCTACATGGGTATCTCGTGTATGGAGCATCATGCGATCATCTGTGTGCTACATGTATATAGATACATAAGACTTACTTTCCTTTGCTTCGCCTACGGACCACTTATTTCCGTATTTGCAGACCGAAGGCACGGGGAAAATATATGCATTTAGTGCCTACAAGACAAACGCGAAAAATGCCAGGATCGTACACAGTTGCGTTTAGTCAGTTGTTATAGCAAATTAATCATGTTGAACTTGCCCGCCTTCCCAAAAGTAAACACACACACACTGCCGGTCTACTATCTCTCGAATCATCTTAAATAGATTACTACTATGGATTTAATGGGACTTAGCTATTTTGTGGGGGATGCACATTTATAATTAGGTATATGTTGTCATATTCAGGGGAGCCTAGACTAGTCTAGCAATTTTCCCCCTTCATATTGCTCTTTCTAACTCCAGCATATTGCTCTTTTTTGTTTTAATCCCACTCCTAATTGTCTGCATGCTCCACATAACTACTCATGATCATTCACCTTTTTTTGTTTTTGTTTGCAAAATCCAACAACCAAGTATAGTTGGATTAGCCTCAGCATTGGTATTGCGGCAGTGCAAATTAGTTTTTACTTTGGATTTTAAAGGTCATTCAGGTTTTAATGTTTTTGCCGACCCGTGGTGGCATATTTAATCGAACCAGAATTGCATCTATTACATACTATCTACTGTTATACCGTTATACTATCTACATCTATTATGTATGCAAGTGTGGGATAAAAGCTATTAATTATATGTATTTAATTATGTATATCTACACTTTATGTACGTATGTACCTAAGTACATGTTTAGTATATATAGATGAATCATATTTGTGTATAAACATGCGGGCGTATATCAGGACAGTAAACATGTATATATACTGAATTTATGTGTATACCTTTAATGCATGTGCCATGAGTACAATGCCGTATCCAAAATCATCTAAAATCCAAACTTTGTCTCATTAACTTTTCCCTACAGGGCCCCTAATGGTGATTAAAAGTTAGGCTTAATGTTTTTAAAATTAGCTCCCTGCAATATAATGTTTTAGCCTCTTGAAGATCTCTTGCCTCACGCTCCAGTTTTTCAGTCGCCTTTGTATCTGTGTGTAGGTAAAAAAGTAAAAGTTGAAGCGGAGCCCAGAGCCTACAGGGAGTACCGAGAAGAGTAGGCGTTCTCGTAAAACATTTTACATTGAAGCATTTGAGATATCAATTTAATTTGTCATTCACCCTGGTGCTGTTTATGTTCGGCTATGGTCCGTGTCTGAGTGAATCATGTTTCACTTTCACTACTAAACTTTTATATAAGATAATTCTTCAAGACGAACCTCCAAATTGCTTTATAGGACTCTTAGGAAAGTTAGAATGGATAATTATACTCTCTTAAATCCCAATGGTTTCGGAACACATACACACATACTTCGCCACTCCAACCATGTAAATAGTTTTGGGGAATTGAGGACAGGTCTGAATCATTGAAGAAACGGCTCCAGTATATTAATAATAATAGTATCTTTTGCTTCCTCGTCATCATCATCAAAGAGAAATTGCTCTCAAGATGTGGTTGGAGCTTGGTTCTGTTGACCAGCCTTTGCTACACTTTACCGCTGGCTATTTTTACGGAAAGCAAAACCACAGAGTTCAACTGTTTGAATACACAAAGTTCATTTCTATTATTGGAATGAATTTATGATGGTGAAGTATGTAATTGAAAGGATTTCTCATGTTCTAATGTACTGCTGCTACCACAAGGGAAATTTTGCCCTTTCATCATTTACGATACTTCAGCATCTCATCTTTGTATATAATAATATGAAATACACATAATAAAATAAAATATAACATAATATATGTACATAAGCATGCAAGCTACCTATCTTTTATTACTATATAGCTGCATTTATACGCACAATACTTGTTGTGGATCGTATTTCACAGTAGTTTCGTGCACGCTAGATCCGTCTCACGTTTCTTCAAGTTATTCACTTGGGATGTATTTTCGTATCTGGGGATGTTTATAATTTCTTGAGTTTTTCATTCAATACTTCTTCAAAGCATAACTTTTGATTATTCTGAGAATGTACTCCAGGTAACAGAAACGTGGGTAGGCTATAATCCAAGTAGTACCTGTTCTAATTGTAAGAATACAGTATAGAATAGTATGTAAGTATAATATAGCAAGCAAGCAAGAGGCCCAAGAGAAGCAGCAGCAGC
>JAQGAK010001495.1:0-31391 GCA_034696945.1 Lipothrix lubbocki | reverse complement strand
CACTTACATACTTCCATTTATACATACAATGTACACTTACATACTTCCATTTATACATACAATGTACACTTACATACATGCATTTATACACACTTGCTAATAGATTTATATCCTTACACATTTGATATGTTCTCGGGAAAAAGTATGAAAAATCTATACTGTAAAGTTTGGAAGGCAGCAACATAAAGTTTCACTGAATATTATTACAAAGTGCCAGCTTGTTTAGCATGAAATAAAACATTGGTATAGCCTTATAAAAAAATATGCTCAATTTTACATACTTAATTTTTATAATCAAATATTACGTCCGTTGTTTCAAATCGCACATCCATGTAATAATGTGTCGCTTTTGTTCTACAATAATCACAGGAAGTATATAAAAAATATAAAGAGGAGGAAAACTATTGTATTCTAATGCATTGTTTTGTATTGTGGGCTTTATTGCGTCTCGACGCCGTAGCCTATACAGAAAGCATAGTGCAAAGTACAAACAAATTCTCATAATTATAATTTCCTAAAAATTAGCAAACATTCCCTTCCATATTTACATATTTATTCCATGTAAATATGTACAATTTGTGGACCGTTGAGCTTTCAAAGGAAAAAGTGTAAATTGTTTGTTTTTTTTATCATATTTCAGTTACATTAAACTGCCTGTATACACAAGCTCCTTCTAAGACAAATTACCTTAGGAGAGCTCTTTGTTGTACATAGGTGTATGCATAAAAATCTTGTTACTTCAGTGATTAATGGTTATTTATACGAAAACAAATCCTATCTATGAAATATAACTAGTCTTGGATTATGTACATTATCGTTTTAGATTATAACGAATTTGTTTAAATCTCAATTTTCATGTGGACAAGGACTCAAATGAGTGATAATTGTTAAAAAAAACTAACCTGTAAACCCTTCAGTTGTTTAAGCGGGCAACATGTAGAGCCGTTGTACTATATGTCTACGTTCCTTGGTGAGTAATGTTGCAGCCACGAATGGTTTGGCCAATGGTTGGAATATGGGACAAACGCTAACTGGAAGATCTACAAAAATCAACACAACGTTTTTGGCGTGGAAAGGAGAATTTCTCAGCTCACTAACGATGATCTGCTTCTCCGATAGAACGTTTATAAATGATTTTGCATCCGTTCAGTTTTGCAGCGTGTAGTTAATTTTTTTCCGTTATCAAAGGAAGTATGGGAATACATACAAACTGGTACACTTACATCCTTCCATATATACATAAATAATTGTACACGTACATACATGCATTTATACACTTATGCTAATAGATTTATATACTTAAATACATACATGTATACATACGTGCAAATACTTTTAACTTTTATGCAGGAATCTCCTGCCTTCATGCTTTCATTGCGTATATTATTGAGCCTTCGAGCCATCAAGTACAGCAGCACTCACTTCCACAGTCTCCGTCTCTTTAAATATAGCCAAGTATTGTATACTTTCATCTTTCTCTCTATCTCTCTCGTTGTTTTCTTTTCAACGTTTCATCTCCGATTCCCTTCATTTTATACACGCATTGTATTTGTTTGTGCTTGCGTTCATTTGTTTAGAATATGCAAAGTAACAGTAATGTCATACCTGTTTTGTATCCGTAATAAGACTATACATGCAACCGTTCACTTACACATGGTGTGCATTCGTGAAGGGTCTCTCAAAAGTACCAATTTCTAAATGTTAAAGAGATAGAAATCGTACTTCAAAATCATCAATCAATTAAATAGATTCTCCACCAGTGATTGTTTCCCAATGTTTACGTACAACTATGGAGAGAATGCTGGTTTTAAGTTAGTGAAAAGGATAAAAATGAGAATTAAAAATGCGTAGACTATAGAAAATTTAGTTTGATTTTCAATTAGAAATCTATAGAAGTTTTGCCACAATAATTTTTTAATAAAAAACGCTGTTCCATATAAGTTAACATGGTTTAAATAGAGTAAACAAAAGGAATTTTGTTATATACAATATTTTGTTGTAATTTAAGATATACGAATTTTTGCAACAATGCACAATAGCTTTAAAATGTATAAAAATTATATCCATGATCAAATGGTTTACGTGGATATGTTGAAAAAATATATAAGCACAATTTTTATTAAATTTGAGCAAGCTTTTGGAAAACTTCAGACTATTGTAGACTAATGTTGAAAGAGATTTTTTTAAGTTAATAAATTAATTTTTTAAATAAGCTAAGTTAATGTAAGCTAAAAATAGACTGGCTATTGGCATATCGGATGTCGGACTCGGATCGGAACATTTATTTTCATGGTCCTCCTGTCCTCCCTGTGCGAGCAAGCGTCTTATGCCGTGGCCATGTGCTTTCATTATTGTGAAGTCAACGTTTGCATTTGCATACGGTGTTTCTATACTCTACTTTTGGTATTATACAGTAGTGTCCTCGCAGATAATAAATCTAGTCAGCGAATATTCCATAGGTATGATGTCAATTTGTTTGTGATGGGATGTGTAAATTGAATTATTATATGCAGATATGAGATTATATAGTATTATATGTCAATGTGTTTGTTAGTGTGTTTGGATGAGATTTTCAGTATCTGAACACCTTCTTCCGTAGTTTTCATTATCAGATTTTTGTATTATTGAAGTTATTTAGTAGGTGTCAAATGCATAGTTTATGTAGGCAATAATGTGATGAGTTTTAAAATTATCTCACTGATCGTAAATTCACATTTGCATGCTTCGGTTCTGACAAATAGCTTTTACACCAGTACGTACACCTACACCTGGAGATTATTTAAACTAACGCACCTTTAGGATGAACTCCACGCTTATGCACTTTTGAGGGTATGTATACTAGAATAGTTTCCTCATCCTTAATGTGGTCATGATTTCATGATGTTCAGAATGGAAATCATACATATTAAGGCTGCTTTTAAAACTTGTGTTGTTAAAGAACAAGTGTTTCAGTTTATCAAGCGTATCCATTTATGATCGACTACTTATTACATGACAGGCATAATTACTTGAATAATACATAGATATTGGTACTTACAACTTGTATGGGCACTTTGAGACATTTCCTGTATACGGCTACAATACAAGGTAAGTATAATGAATTGAAATGAGGGTCAAGGGAGCAACATTATTTACATTAAACAACGGTCTTGAAAATAAGTTCATTGTTGCAGTAGCAGAAGATCTGAACCAACAGTGTAAGCAGCATCGGTAATTACATTTTTACATACAGAAATTAAAGCTGGTGCAGTAAATGTCACTAAAGAATATTTCGTCTGGCAGGTTGAACTATGTACGTATGTATAGGTATATATACTGCAAATAGTATTTGTGTTGTATATTACATCGTCATTTGGCTGAGAAACAAACAATAATCAAGCCTCCAGGCTGTGTGGCACTGCGATGACCGTCTCATAATCTCAGCATGAACATAAACGGTGAGAAATAATCCAAAACAATCTGACGCCAGAATATGTATATAATATATCATTAAAGTGAAGTACTTATGTCCTTACTAACACCCAGAGAAAAATTATTCTATTGTTGATGGTAGCAACAAAATTGTAATGTACATATATAAGACATGCAGTCCAGTCCACTATTGCAAGTGTCAGGTTTTGTCGCCTTGTTTCTGCTTTACCGTTATTGTGGTAATTCCATAACGTTATAAACGTTATAATCGGTTATTAATTTATTTAATATTTAAAAAACGTGTAAAAATTGATGAGCTGCAATAATAGTTCATTAGTGATTAAGTATTACGTACATATAAGGCAATAAACTTTAAAATAAATAAAATAATTCTTTAAAAAATACTATATGCACACGCGGTTTTATTACTTTTAGCAATTCAACTGATAAATTCAGAACTAGGCTTAAATCTGGCCTGCATTATAATCCAGCAGATATTCTATGCTATGTTTGTTTACTTTTTAAATACATATTTATGTTTTACACTTGCTTAGTGAATACACATTTACGTGCAAAACGATTTTTGTACGACAGTTTTTGAACAATGTTCAATCATATGTGCCATTTACTGGCATATTTTAGCTGTATAAAATAACAATTTCCAAACGGTTACCGTTGTGGATATCGTATTTTGGAATTAATCAATCGGTTATCGTTATGGATTAACGTTATCCATCATAGCGTTATCGGTTATCGTTAAATAACCGTTCGACGAATTATATCGGTATAATACGTTATTTTATAACGTTATGCATAACGTTATACAACACTGCCTATCATACTATAAACGTTGACAACGAATAACTAATATGTCAAATTAAATAATAATAATTGAATTTGCAAATTATTGTAATATACATTTTTTAAATAGAAATATTTTCTTACCGAGACGGTAGGCTTATTATTAGGAAGCCCAAGGAAGAAGAGTAATTTTAATTTTTCTTCTGAAGGCATTGTGCTTGACATTTTTTTAATGGAAGATCCTAGTGTTGACCTGATTGTATCTCTTTGCTCTTTATTCTCCGGGGCGGAAATCATCAAGAATAAAACGAAAGTTTCGGAGCCAAAATTCTAGAAAAATATTTATTAATTAATTTTACTACTTATTTCCTAAATGACTATAATAGCAATTTTAGAGCTATAAAAAATATAAATTTTAAACGTGAATAAACAATAGCCATCATCCAAGCATACAGCTTGTTCACATGAGACTTACAGGACAACTTTTCTCCGGAGAGGGTTGTACAATAGTAGTTTTTTCATCTGGAAGAACAAATGCGGATGTATTTCTATTGCCAAGGGCTTCGAGTATACTTTTGGTAGCGAATGTAAGCTTTTCTTCACCATTGATTCCATTCTGTAATTGCTGCACCACGAAAATTAGACCACATCCCAAAACAAGGGCGCAAAAACATTTTCTGTTCTTCAGACGGGGCATGGTGTAGCTATTTGTATTAGTACCGTTGACCCTGTAAAGGTAAAATCAATGGAGTTGATTATTATTTATGTATGCTATAAAGTATTCAGTGTTTATTTAATACACAAAAAAAGGCAAGTTGGTATTTACATATACAAAAAATTATTTTATTTTTACGAGAATTTCCACATTTTGGGGACTTTGTTTCGTTTACAGTTACGGAACGAGAAAGGAGGAACAACAACACAGCTTGTGTACTCCACAGTGCAAAATGTACACCATTTAATGCTGTCAAAGCTGAAGGCCGTATACAACTCTAAATATATATATATATCCCCGTCAAAATAGCTGTCACTCTCCCCGATTTTCAAAACAAGTAATAATGCTCCAATGAATCCATTAGATATACATAATAACCTAATACATTTCACATGCATATGTCTCCATTCATTAATTTTTAATAGCACGGCGCTTTTACGCTCAATAATACGGTGGTGTGAAGTTACTATATATGTGTGAAGTATATAGTGACTCACAATTTAATTTATTCAATTGATTTTGGACCCAAACAAAAAGGTCACATCAGTATTAATGTAGACGCTCTGAAGCTCTTTACAAGTGATTCCCCTATATATTAAATGATTGCGACAAAGGGGCTCATCCTTATTTACAATACATAGGCACACTCAACAGTCTATAATGCATGTGAAATTAATTCTCACCGACCAAATATAATGAAAGTAAGTATAAGCACTCGTACGTTACTCTCAATTTTTGCACATCATTGGGCTTGATGTTACATGACAAAAAAAGCACCTCTCAGTGAAAATACATCTGTAGAAACAATAGTAAGTACACAAGATAATCAAACTTCAATGTAGTACACATGATAAATGAATGACACTGTCTATTCCAAAATCATTTCACTGATATCTGCAGATATATGGTCTTCTTATACCTATAATGTATTGACAGTTATATATATGTATATATACATATATATTATTTATTTTGTGAAACAGAGACTAAAAGTTGCATTTAGAAAATACTCTTATAAATACAGGAAATGACTGCTGAAAGCTTTGTAGGTGTATATGAGTAACTGAATGAACTAACTCTTCAAAGTATGGTCACCAACGAACTGAATTAACATCTGCTTACACTTATTGCATCCATGAAGATGAGAGCAAAACTCCAGAGAGTATCAGCCGGCTTTTAGTTTGAAAAATACAATATAAAAATCAAGTAGCCTCAAGCTATGTGCTTCAGTTTAACTGTGTATATGTTATGCCTTATTGGTGTTTACCATGTGCAGGCTGCTGAATAAGGGGACAAAAAACGTGAAGGTCAGTGTAAGTTACTTTCAATTTACGGCCAACTACAACATGCCACCGTTGTGTATACTGGGCAATGATATCTTACACCAAGAATATCTTCATGACAGTTTTAAATCCTTAATCTTAATCTCTTAAAAATTATGAGGCTCCATAAAAACTATATATCCTCATGTATTCTAGTGGTGCTTTCTAGTTTTTAGTTTAGTTTCTGCTATGAAAATATAATTTAATTAAATTCCATGTAAGTATGTAAAAGTACCTTTTGTACTTAAAAGACTTTTTTGGAATTTCACAGATTGCATTGTGTCTGTATAATCATTTGTTTACGCAGTCAACGGCAAAAATTATATTATATCCTTCAATTTTAAAAATTACATTTCAAAGGTCATTGCTATAAATGTATAGAACAACCAGAACCTGTCCTTCATTTCTTGTAGACAGCAACGTTTTGGAGAATTATTTCTCCTTAGATGTATTAAAAATTCCGTACTTTAATAATAACTACACAGCATACCTGGAAGTGACTCTCCTTCCTCCCTTATCCGAGCCCCAATTATTTACTGCCAAGACCTAATTATTTTAATTTTAGCATATCACTGAATTGTACGTATATTGCTGCATATATGAATATAACTTGGATTTTCATATGGGAATATGTACGTATATTTTGTATTTTGGAATTCCTGGAATAATTAATGTACTGCTTTCTGCATGCTAACTGCGATAATTATAACCTTGTGACTTGTGAAATATCAACTTAATATCACTTTTTGCGCCTTTTTAAAACTTCAAAAAAATTATTATAACGAATTATGTAGTTGATCCGACGAGGTCACTCACAAAAAATGTTGCACGCTTTAATATTGTCTCGTCCAGTGGGAAGGAGAGGATCCTTTGGGTCTGCCCTATACGTATACAATACAGGAAGAAATGCAGCAGTCAAGGAAGATGAAAGTGAGGGAAAGTGGAGGAGATTGTTCACATTGAGGCACCAGGAGGCTGAAGCGTACTGAAAGGTCCGAAATCCAGTTCTCACTTTTGTATTGTGGGTTTATAGTAACTTGTGTCGGCGGTTTATTTCCTCCCTCCCATTCCCGTAGCGGGTATCCCTCTGATTTTTCTCACTGCTCGCGGTTCATGTACATTCCATTCAAATGTATGTACATAGGGACGAAGAAGCTATGTTCATACAAGTTTCTCCTTTCTTTTACAATAATTTATTATACATATATGCAGGCTCCCCCTTCTTTAGCTTCAGTTGTTAAATTGTATACTCTGGAAATATGGTACTTACTCATTGGAGCCTATATATTCAGTTTTCCAGGGTACAACCGATCTGATAGTATATTGTAATCAGGGATACATATTTATTACTGAATTATGCTAACAGTAAAACTTATTTATTATACTGAGTTTTATTATATTATGCTCCAAACTTATTCCTGACGAATGAAGCTATTCTTCAATAGAACATATGTCTGTATTTACTATTTAATATATACCATGCATATTATTGTTTACATGCACGTTTGGTCTTCCTCCATGAAAAGGTTACAAAACCTTTCTCAAGGGGATGTTAAAAATCTAAAAGTATGTACATTACAGCCGTTGAGCAATATTGATATCCAAAGATTTTGAGCCATGGATTTCATGGATAGAGAGGATGAATGAGAGATAGCATCCGTATTGCATTACATATATATAGAGCAAAGTATTACATTATAATTGCATATAATAAATGAGTTTTACTTAGAAATTATTAATTACATACAAGGAACAGTTAAATAAGTTGCTCTAATTAGCCGTGGTAGTTTTTATTAGATTTATTAGCAATTATTCTATGGAAAAATGTGCTCGTCTCTACTATAATGCAAGGTTGTAATAATTACTTGTATGTATGTATATACAGCTACAGAGCTACACCAAATGTTCATGTGCGTCAACAACTGATGTTCTCATAAGCCTAGTTGGAACACACATCCTTTATCTAAAAACTTTATTGTATCGTTCATGTGAGTTACTAAAAGTATTCTACAGCTTTTAAGCTTAATATGCTTGTTCTGTTAATTATTTTGTATTACATGAAGAAATATTGATTACGCTAATATATTACAGATCTCTATTACAGGTATCTATTACAGATCTCTATTTCAATGATATGCTCCTATAAAGGCAAGCTGTTTTTATTGGTGTTGGTGCATGCTTTATCTAAAGACTATTAATGTGCGTGAAAGACCGCAAATAAATGTTTCTTCGTGTATTCCTTCATGAAGCCATGGAATATAACAGAAGGAATTTTGGTTATCAACAACATATGTCCTGGAATTTGGAAACCAAACACATCACATATATTTCAAGAAATTTGGAAACCAATAACACATGCCGTGGAATTTGTGAGACGAATAATAAATGCAAATTAAGTTAAGTACCGGTTAAAGAGGAAATAAGGCCGAAACGCTTTCGTGTTGTGGAGATGGGAAGTATTTGTACATTCCTTTCCAATGCTACCAACGTCTGTGCAAAATAATCAAGAAAATATGATGCATGTGCATAATTTGGTTTTAAATGTGGTTGAACTATACCACAGTATGGCTAACTAGTTACTCAAATTATTGATTAGATTAAAATTCAAAATTTAATTCCAAGCAGTTTTTGATTAGATAATTGATGTGTGTGAGCTGCGACGAAGGATGTGACAAGATGTATTCGAAAACTACTCAATAAAATAAATTATTTCGTAAAATATCCACGTTGCCGTTACAATGAATACAATATTTAAGTCATGAATTTTAAAAACTCGACTATATTTAGTACATAACATACTATTATTTATTAGACTTTATTGACACCTCAAATTCCAGCTGTATAGCTTTCAGAACCGGATTGGGGCATAGTGGAACTATAATAGGTTCACAGAATTTTTCGTACTTACGTACATATGAAGATTATTACAGATGTGTGTGGGCTTTATCATTTAAACAGCCATCCTAAAATAATTTGTAAAAATGATCAGATGAGTGTGATGAGGTTCCAACAATCCTATAGTCTTGATTCATTCCTAAACAAAGATCGATTTTATGCGGTCGTGATCTCTGAACGTATAAAGTATTACCCAGCTAAAATGTATGCGTATAATCATGGCTCTTTTTATTATTGAGCGCAAAAAGTTTCATGCCGTTGTTCGCTTTCACACAGTCACGTCACGCATATTAGTAGTATGTATATTGCCCTTCTCCATTAAATTATATCACACTGTCGTGTGCTGTCAAAACGGAGGGAGTAATTCCACCGGTTGGTGTTAAGGGTGAATTGTGGACAAAATATATTATTAAAATTTGTGTTGAAATCGATTAATATCACGCGATGCTGTATCCAATGGGCGGAGGTTGTTGTCGAATTTTACCCACAGCGTTCTGATGCGCTTTCCTCATGCAAACAAACAACCGAACACGAAATACCTATATATGTATTATTGTTCATAAGCCACATTACCCAGGGACCCGGTCTTCCAAAGGGTCCGGCATCTTTCTTAAGTTGTTAAACTAATGTTATCAATTTATCAAAATATATATTATATTTCATTTCCCTGCCGCTGATTCCATGAATAACTTTAACGCAAATTTTTAGTTTTTATGTTTATTACTTGCAAATAATAGTCGCGAATATGAATACATAATTCTAGGTAAATTGCAAAAATAGAGGCGCAAGAGACAGAGAGAAAACTTATTGTTACATAATATTCTTATTTTTATTTAGCATTACAATAATTATAAATTCAGCACTGTTCAAATATCCAAATTTTTCACACAGATTTCTCAAACAAATTACATGGAATAATAAAATGAAATACATGATAACAATCAAACTCAGGACGGTAAATGAGCAAGACGGCGTAATCTGTGAAGCATGGTTTCCGTGTAGTTACCTGTTATAGCCTCCTGAAAAAAAACAGCATTTTGGAATGAAGCAATTAAATCATTTTATGTTTTTTATACCAATGAATTAAGAATAATACCTTATGTAATGCTAAATCAATAGCAAAATATTCTTCGACTACGTTTCGCAGTTCTTGCTGAAAGCTTTTGCTGTCAGACTCTTCCCCTCTGAGTCCAAAGCCTCCGAGACTGGGATCTCGAATGAACATTTCGGCATGGTAGTACGCTAAAGTGAGACCCATTTCCACAATCGATCCGTGACAGTCCATGGTTTTGGCTGAGGGGACGGCATTGGGAACCTGGATTCGATGTAAAGAATCCTTTACTATTTTAAGGATTAGTCCAACCGGAACTTCATGGTCCTGATTTCCTTTGGGATTCATCAAGTTCAACTGGCGGGTGAGTACCACACGGCAAGGACGTCCGGCCTTCTTTCCATCCTCTTCTTTGATTGCTTCAACGTTCAATGCGTGGTTGTACAGGAAAAACATTGCATTGTGGACCAACACGATTCGGTTCTCACTCGACAAATTTTGAACACCTTGCTCCTTTAGAATACCAATGATCCTGGTGTAGACAGTTGCTTTGTTTCGAACAATCTTGAAAGAATTTCCGGGTAATTTCTTCGCAATTTTGGCCATTAGTGAGGTGAACAAGAATGCCGAAGACTTGTATTCATCTTGGCTAATAACGTTATGACTAATTGTTGTTGCTAGTGCGTAGTCATGAAGAGTGACGAAGTGCCAAATCTAAATAAAGAACAACTGCATTAAGAGTTTGTCACAGTCACAACTTATATATTACTAATGCGATACTCATACAAAACATACCTGATCAACCACCAAAACATTTTTGGGCGCGGAAGTAACCATTGCAATAAGGAACTTCAAAAAACTCGTAAAAAGGGATTCCATACGGCTCTTTCTGGTAGGAATAGTAGAACCACTATTAATAGACGCATTGAAGTCCTCCCGACTTACTGCTTTATCTTGTTCATCCAGGAAGTTAATATCGAATACAGACATATCAGAGAGTCGCAAAATAGCATTCACGTCTACAAGATATAACGTTGGTTGAACTCCAGCCCAGGCCATCCGACTAAACAAAGACATTTTGGCTTCAAAAAGCATTAAAGCTCGCATATGGCTAGCATCAGGACGATCAGAGAAGAGCTGCATTAATAGTGAATCATCAACTAGTGGTAAGGCATCCACCAATCCTCTTAAGTATCCTTTAGTATGGAAATGGTTTATCAAGATTGACTGGGATGAGCTGGAGGACGACAATCCTTCTAGCGTTTTCTTGGTGAGGCCATGGGTTGTTACAGTAAGCTTCCGGCTGGTAGTTACTTTCCCGCTTTCATCTTTTACCCCCTGGCGTAAAATTGTACTTCCATGATCAAAAATATCTTGAGATGTGCAGTCGAGTATACTTTTTCTTCGGGGTTCGTCTTCATCGTCGTCACTACTTTCAGATTGATTCTCTTTATTCATATCTAATCTAGACCTACTCATTGGAGATGAATAAGAAGGACTGTGAACACCGGATAAGTTAAATTGTTGTGGAGAATCGCCACAGGAATGAAGTGTAGAAGAAAATTTGATTCGTCCTGATGACAGTGGAGTTTTAGGACCCATCGGACTTGTAATTAGTGAACGGCGACCAACTGACGTATCCAACAAAGACTTATGCGCGGATAGAACTCCACCAGGTTTTGTAAATATTCCACTTGTGTTCAATCCGGGATCACGAAATGACAATGGAGTCCCTGGAACAAGAGTCTTCGATGGTGTTGCAAATGTCACTCGAGTAGCACTACTAGGCTTGGCCGTCGCAATTGTTTTCGGGGAAGCTAAGGTGCTGACTTCGTAACCTCCCAAATTCTTGGAGTGGGTCCAACGTATAATTTCGCCCATTAAATACATCGCTTGCAGTCTTCCAAAATCACTAGCCTGGGAAACGTCCCGACAAAGATTATCGATGATTTGTGCGAAGGACAATTGGTTTGTAGTTGTTCCTTCCAGGTCTCGAATCATATCCACAACATAATGAATAGAACCATAGAGATAAGTTCGCACTAGTGCATGTTGCTCATCAGGAACCCACGCACAAAGGTGGTTTAAGATCACATTTAAAGTTGGTCCTTTGACATCAGGATGTAATTTCCCCATAGCAGCACATAATGTCAATGTAGTTTCAGCCGCTAAACGGAGAAAATATTCTGAGGGCCCGGAAGTACTTCTAACTTTGTCAAGAATTAAGCGAAGGATGCTGGTAACAAAGTCAACACCTGCAAGTTTCATTGCGGCAGGATTCAGCAGTATAATTTCCAGACATTGCTTCCAACCGTCAAACATTAGAACCTTCGACGATTCTCGCTGCCGGGCAGCATTAAGCTCCTTTGCAAAGCTAATAAGCTCCTAAAAACATCATCAAGAAAATCATATTTACACTGGAGAAGTTGCCTAAGATATGCATATTAATTCCTTTAGTTTGAAAGACTGAACTACCAACCTTTGCCTCATTGTGAATACTTTTACGAAGCCTGAGGACGGTACTTTTTTCCAGTTTTGCAATTTCATCTCTCAGTAAAGTTTCAAACACATCCAAACGAACAATTTTGGTATTCAGCTCCCGGTCATGGTATTCGCATTGCTTCATTGCCTGATAATAGTATTGAATTAAAAAAGTGAAAACGTAAAATTTATTAATTGTCAGCAATACAAATTCTTTAATTCTTACTTGAATTACTAAAGCCGGATCGAAAAATTCTAGGTTGGGAATTTCTAGAGCTTGCAATTGCATCTCTATTCGCTCGAGAATTTCTTGAAACTTTCCTCTTTCTTGACCAACAAGAATGTGTGCTAATGGTCCAGGCTGCTTTGTATGGTTCAACTCTAATGCAACACATTTGAGGAAATGGCCAACGCATTGAATTTGCATCTGAGGTGATGGAAATTCTTTAATCAGAATTTTGACAAAGTACTGATTAGTTCGTAGATAACGCAGTAAACAGGAGGCAAGCCTTGAATCCCTCATGAGCATTAGCAATGTCAAAAATGCTTCAGGAGTTGAAACTGCATTATCCAATACGGCGTGAAGGACTGTTCGAGGGAAATTATGGACACCTTGAAAATTTGGATAAGAAATTCAGTCATGACTTGCTGTTATTGCAACACTTTTATCGGCAAATGTTGTTATATCGAAATATAAAACAAAATGGAATAACAGCCACCTGGATTTTGAAAGTCGACCTTCTTATCCGCACCCAAAAGATATAAAGCCACATTTGGAGAAGGATGAATTATGCTTGAGCGCACTATCTGGAGGACTATCTTCTTCACATCGGGTTCAACAGTAACATCATCTAAAAATTCACATAGGGTTTGTCGAAGAATGGCCGCAACGGTAGGTTCTGATGTTATGGCGGAATAAACGTGGGAGTCGGTTTCACCGTGACCATCAATAATCATTGCCAGAATATCCAATGCCAGTTTCCGATGTACACTTGGATACATCAAATCAATAAATCTAAACATGGCAGAAAACACCATTAATTAGAAACTAAAATTTGTAACACATAACGTCCTACTTTAGTATATCTTTTGAACTGGTCAATTACTTGACGACCGCGAGGAGGTAATCCGGCTTGCTAGTGTCGGGTAACACTTTCATGATTAGCTGATGTAGGCCAACAACAACAGTTCCGTGCTATTACACAAAATAAAATTACAAATAAAAAATATGAATAACAAAGCCACTCATTTACACTTTACGTGAAGCGAAGCAAATAATATTCTTTAGATTGCGTACCCGGCCTCCACTCAGCTCTCGACGATACAAATACGCATTTTGTCGTGAAAGAACCCGCTGGATAAGAGTTAGACATTGAAGACTGCATCTGTCTACATGGGGAGCCCAACCAACGGTCATTTCCTTTAGCCTCATGCAATCAACCAAAGCTCCAAGACACTATAACGAATATAATACAATACAAAATGCGTTGTGGTTAGTTACAATATTTATTTAATTGATTCATGAATCATACCATTCTATGTAATGGTGAATCGGAGAGCATTTGTAACATTAAAGCTGGTACGTAGTCCAGGAGCTTCGAAATTATCCCCATTGCAAGTGTGGCTAGCTGCCATCGCTCAGAGATTAATTTATAAGACCGGTATCCAACTTTAAGAAGAACAGCATCCCGTACAAAGGCGACGTAAGGTTGAAGAACACCATTGTCGATTTGATTATTTAAATTCAATTCCAGCTGAGAAACTTCACTAACACCAAATCTGGCTTCAATCAGTGAATCCAACAATTTCAGCAGTCCTATAGTCAACGAATAGGATTCAAGCCTGGATTCTCGATCTTCCAATTCATCCTACAAATATAATTGAATTAAGTAAAGTAATGTACTGACAGCATTAAGTAAACATAAGTTTTTCAATAAATCAATTACCCGTAAATCTCCACTACCCTGATCGATAAGTCTTGTGCTGTAAAACATTTCCCACAAATTCAAAGCAGTTTCTGCTCCAACGGAATCTTTAGCTATCATAGCAGATGCAGCACTTAGCATTTGGGCTCGAATTTCTCGTGGAATCGATCTCACTTTGGCAGCAGTCACGGCAACTTTTAGCCACTGGGATTTAGTGGTTGTAAAGAAGTGCTGAACAGGTGTTGAATTGTTACAAAGTACTTCAATGAGATCCAAGTACGTGCAGATACCCACAATTTCAACAGGATTTACAGCAAATTTCATAGAGTCATTGATAACTCGCTGATATGTATCACTGGTGTAGACGGAAGGTCCATTAAAAGCCACTTGACTCCCGAAACTCCCTAAGTACTTCATAATTGAATCAAAGAAATGTTCTAAAGACAAAAAATGCCCGTTTTGCTTAAGCAGATTGAACACTCCTATGGGACAACCTTTAGCCAAACCAGTCAGCATTTTGACATTATGAATAAACATGAACGGGTGGTCCACAGTAGCTGATCGCACCAATTTACTTAAGTACGCGAACTGCACTTCATTACTGAAATAGTCACTAGCAAGACCCAGTTCATCTTCAGAGTAGAACAGCGATAAACAATCTAGAAAGTTTTCGTAGTCTTGAGGTAGGTTGGGAGGCTGGACTAATCCTTGCTCATTGTAAAGATGTATCGTTTTGGCAGTGTCCTCACAACGATTCTTCAAGTCCTTTACTTTCAATGGCATGTAAGTAATGAAATCCGTAAAGAATAGATGTAATCTCCGCATCACATGTTCTTCATCAGCAAACAGCTCACGCTTGGAGAATAAAAATATCTTCAAGAATTGAAACAAGTCTTTTCTAAATTCAAATTCGTCTTCTTCTGCCAAATCTCCCAAGCCGTTATCACCATTTTGAACGGTGGAAGAATGCTGAGTTGAAGTTATTTGGCTTTCGTTGATCAGTTTATAGGTATTAGTGAAATATACGAGTTTCAAAAGGTCAAGCACTTCTTCACACTGGTAGCCGTTTGCAAAATTATTATCAACGCAATATTTCTTCATGTCCACCGCAAATTTACGATTCATGGAACCACTTGAGGAAGCGTGATCCAATGCATACAGTAAGCTTGTTATGAGCAAGACATCTTCTCTTTCTAATTCGAATTCATCTCCAAGAACGAACCGGTTTTTCAAATATTCCAAAACCCTATAATCAATAAAACCATTCTGTTGATATAATCCTGTTTGAAATAAAATGATGTTCACATCATTATGCCAAAAAACATGTCTAACCATAAAGCTTCCTTCCATTTCAGTCCTCTTTGAGCAGCCCAACTAAATATTATTTGAGCTAAGCCTTCTCGTATTTTTTCAATCAGCTTTATAACACTAGCCCGATGGCGCCAATCGCCGAGCGCAAGATTTGTATCCAAGAGTTCAATTAGGGGTTTCGGCTTGTACCTCGTAAGGAGACCTTGACAAATAAAGTATTCAAATGCTACACAAATCGACGCTGGGTAATATAGACAAGATGTATCTTGCACAAATACCTACCAATATTACACATAGTGCTAAATTTAATTTTTACCAACCCTTTAGACCTTCGTATTCGTATGGTACGAAAGCTCTATAAAAATGAATTGATCAATAGATATACGTATGTACACATTATGGTTTACTCATTCAGTAATTTTACCACTGAATTCTTAAAATAGATTGAATTTAAGTAGTTTTACTACACTACAAATTTCATAAAAACTACATACCCAAAATACGGTCGATCATGTCTTCTTGAAATACTTGTCCGAGGAAGTTCTGAAACAGGTCGATGACTTTCCTGGGAACCCTGGACGACCATGTGACTCCGGGGATCGCTTGTAAAAGGGAAACAAAAGAGCTAACCATCGCAGCTCTCCCTTCATAGAACATAAATACAGCAATAAGACCACGACCCCATCCCGGATGACATTCTTGTTCTGCCTCGGCTACACAAAAATAATCAATTTACGATGAAACCTTTTCTCCAAATGTTTTCAACATATATTCAACAAATATTTAAATATCCGCCCGTACCAACAGTGAGTAAATCCAACGCTTGAAATTCATTAACATCGAACATATCCGACATAATAATTGCCTCCTGTACGATGCTAGCTTGCAAAATTTTCTTATTCTCATGGCCTCGTAGGTATATCCCTTCCGTCGCGCCCTTCTTCAACTCATCCCGATCAGCTTGTGAGCGCGGCTGCAAATATTTCAATAATTTACACTAAAATAAGAACCCATATCAAACATGCCAAAACCTAACCACCCTCCCCAAAAAAACGCATTCATAATCAAGTACCAAACCAATAATACAATACAAATCAAAAACACCAAAACGAACTCCACTCACTTTCGTCGACAACAAGGATACGAAATCCGGCTTATGAACTTTCAGTGTCTCTTCCAGTTCCGCAACATTTTCCGGCGAGGCATTTAGTACCGTCCGGTCTATTAATTCCTGTAGGTCCCGGTATGGACTCCAGAGTTCCCCCGCTCCGACAACAATACTAGAAACCGGGTTGGGCTGGACGCTTGCGTTTATTGTCGGCATGATGATTGTATTCTATTCCCAGTATGTTAGTACTTATATATCCAGAATCCAGGTTCTGATTCTTGACCCTCCTTACATCCGTCTGTGTTCTTTAATGTACTTATATAAAGGTCAAACCACAAAAGTTCAAGAAATATTCACACACACATCATTCACAGGGCAGAGTAGCCAGTCGTTTTTCACCAAAATGTAAGTATAGATACATCCGTATCTTCACAAAAAAAGTATCCCCCACGTCGTTCTTTCCCCACAAAGTGTATACTGAACGTCTGTCTCCCCCAAAAGCAGTACCAAACGTTTTGTTTCGTCTAGCCGCAAACAACGACCACTAATGACATAATAATCCCGTGTACATAAATAATTACGCCGTTCACGCGGGCTTGGCGGTCACAAACTCCCAATACACCAAAGAGTCAGCAGAACTTTCTAACCAAGATATGAAATGTAATTAATCAAAATAACAATTATTATTACATTCTTTTAACTCCATTAAATTACATTTTTACCCGCGATGTACGAATTCAATACAAAAATAAACGCACTCCACCTTCACGATTTTGTAAAAAAAGGAAGCAAAAATCCTATATAATTAGAAATGAAATCATAAAGATGAACACGTTATTTTTCCTTCCGGTTTTATTTTAAACTTACATTACTAAATCCTAAATTTTTTATAATTATTGGTTTTTAGAATTCTTTACAAGAGACCCTTCGATTCTATAATTTCTGCCTTTCGCTTTTGGTGGATTAACAATACAAAAATTTGTATTTAAAATAAATTCATTATTATTAAGTCTTTATATATATATAGTCTTTAGGACTTACGCATGGAGGAGCGTGTCGCTCTTTTTAACCGCTTCTCTTCTTTCTACAATATTCCATTCCCCGCACTACACAAAAATACAACACACTGGATTACTGTGTGTGTTTAACATGTTCATGGAGCTCCGAAATTTAAAAATTCAAAATTTTGCGCCACTTTTTTGAAAATCCTCCTCCCAAGGATTGCATTGGGACTTCGGGACATTGGGGTCCTGTTGTGCTGCTTATGAAGTTTCTATATTATACCTTTTCCCTTCTCTCTTGGTCTCCTCCCGGAATACCGTGAATCTCTTTCTTTCTTCTTGTGTTGTTATATGCCACAGGCCGGAGGATATTTAATTTTTCCTGCGGCTGCTGCTGCTGCTTCTGCTGTTTTTGCTCCTTTTGATCAGTCAGAGCCCTCAATTTTCCCTAGCTGACAACTCAGTGCTCAAAGAGTTTCCTATTTAAAAAGTAGAGAGTGAGCTTGAATATTCTTGAATTTCAATATGTAAAGGGAGCTTTTTCTATATATTATTACATATATTGTATTATTACGTTTATATATAATGTAATATATAATATTAAAGAGAGTAGATGAGTACAATAAATAAAACACAAAAGCTGTAAAAAGCGGCTTGAGGAATTCAAATCAAAATCAAAATGAAAAATAAGTGTGTTAATTATAGAAGAATATTATTATTAAAAAGCCTGAAGGAGCAGCAACAACAAAAAGAAGAAGACGAAGAAAAAGAAAAAGAGCAGGAGAGGAAGAATAAGGGAATATAAAATGTATAATTTTTATTTATTACAATTTTTTTACGCATTTTGTTAGTATTATTTTTAATGTATTTTATTTTCTGCGCCTTTGTTGTTGTTATAATGTTGATCCGATTTTTTGTCATTTTTTATAATATGTAATAATATGTTTTATAAGCGAGACTTTTCCTATACGTTGAAGAGTTACAGGGATAATTAACAATTTTGTGTGTGTGTGTGTTGGTTTTGGAGTAGTGTATGTGTGTAAAGGGTTTTTTTCATTGATGATTATTTTTTGTGCATATGAAAAAACCTGTGTGTGCATTGTAGAGATGCGTTATAAAGTTCGCATATTATACATTTCCAACAACAAGCACTAATAATACAGATCTTTTTAGTTTCAGAGGGTTGCCTCTCTTAATATTCCGCTGCGTTAAAATGAACAGCTGTCTTGATACATGAGCGGTGTAAAAAGGTGATCAATATTTTAGAGGAAAGAATATAAATTAGGGGAGAAGACTTTGGAGTACTTGAGAGTAGAGCTGGGAAGTATATCAAATTTGGAAGAGTTACGTGTGATTTGTATTTTTTTTTAAATTATTTATGGGGGGAAAAATGTTAAAATAAATTTTATTTTCAAGTATTATAATCTATAAAATTGGTTCAATATTCCCGTCTTTGCGACTCTCTCGGTTGAATATTCTAAACAATCGACCACGAATGGGACATCCGTGTCTTATTGTTGTTGATATTATAGTGTATGGACTATGAATGCCATTCCGACAACTACCACAATAATTATGTAATGAGCGAAGGTTGATCATCTTCTCAGTTTCTTAAGATTGGAAGTTTTGTGGAGCAATTTATTTAAAAAATTGTCATCGTTTTTGTTATTATTATTGTTATTATTACAGATATTACAGCAGTGCTCAAATCTCCGGCAGTACGCAAATCTCTGGCGGAACACAAATCTCTTCAGCAGTGCGCAAATAGCCGACAGTCCTCAAATATCCAGGACCCAAATCTCCAACAATCCTCCAATCTCCAGCAGAAGGGGTCTTGGCGGTTTGGAACGGACTTGATGCTCTGAATTGAACAGCCGCCGTTTTTATTTACTTTTATTTTAAATATCAGAGTAAGATGTTTTTATATTTTTTAATTATCTGTACCTTTAAATTACAATATTTAATTACATTTTAATTATTATTTATCCAAATGTACCGTATTCATTAAACCAATTTTATGGGAGCTCGGCTGCGGCTTATTGTGATGAATTTGCTATATCTATCTATATATACATATACATATGAATTTAATGATTTTGCGGATTGTAGGGACAGTGAGCGGTGATTGATATTTTGGTATTTATTGAATTCTTCTACAGATTGCCTTTTGTCTTCCATAAAGGATTCATTCAGATCGGATGTGATAATCTCAGGGTATACAAACATGAATCCGTTTATATCTCAATTTTATTCGTTGGATGTGTAGGAATTTAAGGTTAGGATGTTATGCAAGTGTGAAGATTATTTTTCGTTGTGTGGAAATGAAAGAGTCGACTTTATGCTTTTGCGGCGTTATCTTTTCTATTTTTTTTTTGTTATTATTTAGCTCGTACTATTTATCTTTGTTGTTTATTTGACAGGACTGTCTTCAGTGTAAATTGTTTTGGATCCTTGAAGTACCTTTGTGTTGAAGCGCATTCAAGATTTTTTGTGTATATTTCTTTGTTGGGTTAGATCATTGAATGTCGGACAGCTGTTATGTTTATTAATAGTTCCAAAGTTGCCGTTGGTTGAATAACTACAGAGATTTGTTTGTTTAGATTTGACGTCGTGTGTGTGTATTGTGAATGGAACGATCTTAGGAGACTGCATATTGTAAAATTGGAGCGATAATAGAGATAATGATAATTACGAGTCGATGGTGAGATGAAAATTGTTGCAGGTTTTATATAATTTAGTCAAGTTAAGATATTTCCAGAGTTTATTATAATTTCTTTGTCATTACAGCTAATTGTCAAAAAAAATTAGAGCTTATATATAGCTGAACCTGTTGTTCTGTCAACTATAGTCAGTTTTAAGCGTTTGTAGCAAAAGCAAAATTGGTACCTTCAATCTGTGCATAAGCTGACATGAGGGAGGTTTCAAAAAGAGTAAAATGCATTACATATTCCGTAGCTTGAGGTGAATTTTAATTTGCTTGATTGATTTTTTTCGATTTTTTAATTAATTGTATTTCAGCAAACAGTACTTTCCGGTATCAAAATGAACTTTCAATACTTTATAGTGAGCAAATATGAGGTGTTGATTTTATTAGAGCATCGAATTCATTCAATTACTATCCAGTGATATACTTAATGGTATATTTTGCCTTTCGACGGTTTTAAAGGCCGAATGTAAAGTAAATGTTGTCGAGTGCTCAGTTTAACGACAGGTTCTGTATCAAGTTTTGAAAAGGGATTTAATTTATGTTGCAGATTTCTTATATTATTAAACCAAACCTATAGGCAATAAACAACGAATTAAAAATAAATTTTAAAGGATGTAAGTAAGCAGCAGTTGAATATAGAAGTGGTTTACATACGCCATAAGTAATTCTTGTTATTTAAATATTTCCAAATGAAACTGGAATTAATAACAATATTATTGTTTTTCAGAGCTCCGCGGCGGAGTTATCCGGAGAACAATTTAAACTATGTTATGGATCCGTTTTTTCCAATGAACTATGTTAGTCATCAGCAGAATATACCACAGGAGTCGAAGCTTGCGGCGTACACAGCTGTGAGATTGAATTGTATTTTTTGTAGTGTAAAATCAAACAGAGATTTTCTTATGAGGTTTACAAGTTATGACGGATAAGAAATGTTTCTAAGCCTGAATAATTTGGGTGAAGTGGCTATTTTGTATTGTGAGGTTTATCAGCTAAAACAACTTTTTATCACCATTTGAATTTGGAATTTTTTATAGCAAGCTTTTGCTGTTGTGGTGGGATTGATTCTCAACGAGTAAACTTGTGTAGAAAAAGTTTTTACTATTCTCTTTAAATGATTATTGTTACGCATGTGATGTAGGGTCGTAGTCCAGTTCTCGGTGGTGTGTCAGGATCGTCCTCATCTGCTAATCATCTAGCTCAAAATTTAGCTTCGTTGAGTTTGAACGACGGAAATCAGTCAGTAGTGGTATGTTCTTTTAATTATTTCCATACAATGACTGTAGTTTTGATTAAACATAGTGTTCCGCAAAAGGTAATTAATGGGGAGCTACTGGTGATGGACTAATATTCTTGTAATGCCCCGACGAAAGCAGATATTCAACAATTTAAGCTAGTTGACTATACCTATATTATTTAGACTCAATAGAGTACACTATAATTATTCACGAGTAAAAGCTTTATTAGCATAACTTTTTGGGTTACACCTTTCTTTAAGCTTAATATAACTATACTGATACCTGATTGGTATAGTATAATAAATTAAATAATAACATCAGGTGCTGTTGATGTTCTTACAGTTGCCTAATGCAGGAGGAAGCGGAAGCACAGTAGAGCCAACGCTCTTTTCTAAATCTAATTCTTTTGGCGCCCGGGGAGAGAATGCCTCTCCTACTACTGGGAACGGTTCTCCACCCACATCTAGAGACTCTACCCCTGTACCTCCAGTTACTTACCAGGTAAAAATGTTCGTGGATTTCTAGACGCCAGGGAACCCGGGAATGCTGGTTAACCTTTTGTCCAGTTAACATTGTACAGCTTGGTTTGTATTTTAATGCTCTTTCATTTTCCATTCTCATAGTTGATTTTTATACATGTATGCTTTATGTAGAGACAAACTTGAGTTGCATTTTTGTAGTGTATAATATGTATCACTTTGTATTGCCTGTGTTTCTTAGGTTGTTTGTGTACTTAAATCTGGACAAGTTGCAATGAAACTTATTCCTGTGGTGTACAATCTTGTGGGATCTTTGGTTTGCTTTTCTCTTGTAAATAGCTACAATGGGTAATGGTGCTTTGGTGGTTTTAATGCGTCCTCTTAGCATGCATGGATGGATCAGGAAAACGTCGGTGGGACAACGTACTACTATGCTGAGGACGCTCAACAGGAGATTCAGGAGGAACCGAGTGGACCTCATGCTTTCCCGGCCTACTCTGTTTACGCTGGGACACCATCACACCTCAAGGAGTTCATGACGAGGTCTGGAAGTGCTGGACCCTCTGCGAATCCTGTTGTTCATCCCAATACCCAGAATAATTCGTTTTTTGCACCAGAAGAATTGAAACACGAGATAATGCACAAAAACGCCGTTTCATTGTCTCAAGCCAACCCGCACATGTTTCCAGATCTGCCGGCCCAGATCGATCACTACCATGAAATTTGTCCATTGGAGCCTCAAGCTCAGAAATCAGTCACCTTCGGCTATCCAAACTCCGTTTACAAAGCGATAAATTCCAAAAATGGGTTTACTTACTGCCTAAGACGAATTCATGGTAAGTGAAAAATATAATAAACAATACCGTTAGGTTGTAATTGAATAAAGAATAATTTTTTCATTCATTAATTATTCATTAAAATCTCTTTATATTTTTAGGTTTTCGACTCCCTTCCGGGAAATGGCTTGGATTAGTGGAAGCCTGGAAACAGATTTCACACTGCAACCTTGTTCAGCTCCGGGAAATTTTCACCACCAAGGCATTTGGCGATAGTTGTAAGATACTCTACTTAAATTATGGCAGTAAATCTAGCGGTTTTGAAACAGGCAGGTTTATTTATTCTTTGCAGCTCTGATTTTTGTATATGATTATTTTGCATCTGCGGAAACTTTGATGGTGCGTCATTTCGACCGTAATAATCAAGTCAATGGTTACATCGATCCATTTAGTGCTGGTGACCCCTCCGTTCCCCGACCTTATAGCCATCAGAAAAATGCTCTTCTCCGACATCATGCTAGTAAGATAGTCAATCATGCTTTTATTTAAATTATTTGTATTAAATAGAAAAATGTTATGCTACATTCAGTTTCAACGATTTTACTTTATTACTATCGAGTTAAAATCAAAGTTCTGTTTTTGCTGAGTTAGGGAATTTGTATTTTTAATAACATATTGAATTCATTTAGATATGCTGCCAGAAAACCTTTTGTGGGCGTATATTGTTCAGTTAAGTTCAGTAATCAGAACAATCCACACTGCTGGATTAGCCGTTCGATCTCTTGACCCAACAAAAATTTTGGTTACATCACGAACCCGTCCTTCCATTCGCTTGAATTGTTGCGGTATATACGACATTGTCACCTTTGATCCCAGCGCTAGTCCTGCCCAGTTGGCTCCTTTTTATCAGGTCACTTACACGATTATCGAAGCTTGTTCTTGATCATTTATTATTTCGTTTACGTTAGTACATATCACTGTAATTTTTAATTATTTTT
This sequence comes from Lipothrix lubbocki, assembly GCA_034696945.1. Lineage (NCBI taxonomy): Eukaryota > Metazoa > Arthropoda > Collembola > Symphypleona > Sminthuridae > Lipothrix > Lipothrix lubbocki. Next base: position 7,172 of record JAQGAK010001495.1, on the reverse strand, counting down.
GGGTTTTATAGCAAGAAGATTTGCTAGCTCTTGGCAAGTTAATACTGGCATTAGCATGCAACTCTCTGTTGGCAGTTCAACGCGAAAATTTGTCTACTTCACTGGAATTGATCTCTCGTACTTACTCGTCGGATTTAAGAAACCTCGTTGTGTACCTTATGAATCCACGGGGGACAGGAAATCGATCCATAAACGATATCATGCCTATGATTGGAGCACGGTTTTATAATCAACTTGATGCAGCAAATGCTCGAGCTGAACTTCTTGAAAATTGCTTAGCTAGAGAAATTGAAAACGGTCGGCTTTTTCGACTTATAGTAAAGCTGTGCGCAATCGTTGAAAGAAATGAGTAAGTTGGGAATATGAATTACCTATATAGTTTTTACAATCTGAAAGGTTGCGATATCATAGAGTTTTACTTTGTAAAGGTTGAATATGGACCCGGCGTGGGCTGAGACAGGAGATAGATACTTACTAAAACTGTTCAGAGACTATGTATTCCATCAAGTAACGGCTGATGGTAGACCTTGGATGGATTTATCCCACGTTGTTTATTGTTTAAATCGCCTAGATTCAGGATCACTGGAGAAGGTAATATATTCATTACACAATATATATTGTATAATATCATAGTGTGTGTTCTGCACAGTTAAAAGTTTCTCAATCATTTTTGTATATTTTATGATTATTGGTGTACATTTTAGATATGCTTAATGTCAAGAGACGAGCAAAGCATTTTAATAACAACGTATGCGGAATTGAAACAATGTATGGAACAGTCTTTCGGAGAAATACTCGTTGCGACCACCCCAAATGCGAAGCAAAACCAGCTTCCGCAAATGGCTTCCCCGGTCCAAGCATCTCAATCCCATACGCTTTCCCAATAGTAATACTAATGGAAATCTCGATACCATACATACATACAAAGTGCATTTCTGAGGTCATAATAAATTATTTATTGTTACTATATTTTTCGAGAGGTGACAGAGATGTAAAATGAATAATCTGCATGAAGAGTTTTTTAAAAATGAGTCCATTGAAGATGTATGTACCCAAACAAAGCATTCAGAACGGTGAAAGACTTTTTATTTATAAAGTGTGTATGTATGCATGAGAGATTTTTAGTAGAAAAAGATGAAAATGACGGTATATACGTACATGAAACGTACAATCTGGTCTAGTGTTGCCGTAAGGTGTATTATTTCATGTAAGTAAGGAGGGAAAGAACTGGAATTGAGAAGCCCTCCTTACCTCTTTGGTTTTTGTGTCCCAAGCACGATAAGTTTTTAACATTTGTTTTAAACAGAGAGTAAATTATTGAAATGTTATTTTAGTTCAACACTACATTACACATACAATATGTACTCACCGTCAGTATAATAATAATAATAGTAAATTATTACAAAATTAGTAATTAGCAACTGTGACCTGCGAGACGCATAAAACTGATAACAAGTGATCTCTCATCATCTGTTCCGAGTATAAACAAGGATCATTTTGTCCACCTAAATGATGGATCCCTCCCATTTTTATCTAGAAAACAAAACGACGAAATACCTGAAAATTGGAAAACGAAAAATTAAAACTTAAGTTTTCAACGAATGTGTTATAATTTAATCGTTGTTAAATCACAGTAATTATTAATAATTTATTCTACTATATTATCTATATCTATTAATTTATTCTGTTGTGATTAACTTGTTGTGTCCTCTTCGAAAATTATTTGGATGGCCTATGTTATTTGAACTACAAACTCTTTCTTATGATTACACTTAAAGAACTTAAAATATTCCTTCGACTGTGTACACAAGCATAATAGTCACGATCATTCCAGTTTTCCTAATAATACTTCAACATCATTAGAAATGCCTGTAACGTAGGGCTTCCATTACAGTGAGAGCTGACTCACGATAATCAGTATGTATCTTTTATCATTGCCCCAGTCCATGATTCGTTATTGCAAAAACCGAAGAATCGTATTACTAAATTACTACTTCATATTTATAGCTATAATTATGCCGAAAAGCCAATAAACAATATAAAATACTGTATTTTGATTGTTTTGTTTTATTTCAACATAAACAAATATGGGGGTACAACTGTAACATTACTGTATGGTAGAAAAGTTGGCAATGTAATACTAACATGTTACTTATAGCATAAACATAGTAACATTTGATTGCACTCTGATTATTACTCTGGACGGATTTTTTAACCTCTTCATAGCATTCAAATTGAATGATTCAATATATAAATTTCATTCATCAGATCTTTGCTGTGTGAAAATACTGTGCAACAAATGTTAATTCTACGAATTTGTTACAATAATAAATAACAAGGCAAAATGTCTCCCTGAACACACTAATTGTGCATAATTAGCTTATACATATATTACAAATTGTAACAAAAATGGTAAAAAGATTATCAAAAATCTTATATATTTCAATCATCGCTATACAGTAAAGTCAGTCATCTAAAATTTCATAAGGTATATGGTTATTGATATACTCGCAGATTCGAGAAGAGATTATTCAATTATTGTCATGATAAAGTTGTACTTGTAAAGTTATAATTACATAGAGAGAAGTTATAATGTGAATATAAACCTAGACATTCACAGTAATAAAGGATGGTGTCGACAAAGGAGACTCCATATTAACTGAAATCAGTACCAAATCAAATCTTGCACGCAAAGGGAAAGTGAACAAATTAATAACAAAACAAAAATGAAAAATTTGAACTTAAATTATTATTAAACTTCTATCTCATGTCCGTAGGAGTATGTGGGTTTTTGCCTTTCCATTTCCATCTCCATATTTCTCAGGCGGAAAATCCTCTCCGGACCTCTCAACGTCCTGGTTGTTGTTGATTTCGGAGGATGACTGCTGCGTGGTTTGATAACGCGAGCGCATATTTTGTCACCATACATCAGGATTACCATTATTATCGCAATCACTATCAAAGTTAGTGACGCTACTGCCGGCCAATAAACATGAAACATGGTGGAATGTGTTTCCTCCTTCTAAAAAAGTAATTCCTGTTCCCGGTATTTTTTCTCCGCTCCTAAAAACGTATTTCCTGTTCCCCGATATATTTTTTCCTTCTCTTAAAAATGTTCCTGTGCTGGATATTTTTTTATTCGGCTCTGTATTTTTCCCCTCTTGATTTTTTCCGTGTTCTTGATACGTTTCCCTGCTCTCAAAACTCTTTCTACAAACTACTTCCTGGTTCTTTAAGAATCTTGGTCAATGCTAATCGCTGACAGTTCCGGTTCTAGCGTTAATGGCGGCTGCTTCGGTGAACTTATCCAAATCGGGAGAATTAATCTAAAAAATGTTCATAAAAGTAATAGTAGTAGAGAAATATAATTCAGTCTGCCAACAAGTTCTCAAATAATAATTTTATTATATTAAAATTTTAATAAAAAAGAATGTAATAGGCATATAATATAGTATACCTGTTCCCGGTATTCGGATCCCTCCAGTAATGTTTGTAGGGGGAGCAGCAGCAGAGGACGAAATTGAGCGTGATTATAACTATTCCCAAGATTGTGCAGAAAGAGATGCCCACATAGAAACCGGTGTAGTCCGACTTTTCGGGCCCGAACTCTTGGTACCAGGGATTGTTTTTCCAATCTTCGCCGTCAAAACGCACAGACATATTAACTCATCCCCCGTCTCTAAGTGCCCCTGCAATATTATACAGTTTATAAATAGTAATATTATAATAATAAAATAAATTATATAAATATTCGAAGTATTTGTATAGGAATATGAATTGTACAATAATATAATATTACGCCGTATGTATAATAATAGGTTGTCATCTTATATTAATACAGCTTACAGCTCTATTGTCAAGCTCAATATAATAATTCCCTATACCTGGAATAGGTTTTGTTAGACGTTGAGGGAATTAAGAACTCTACGAATTTAACGCTTTCCCACAAAATAATAAGATTGCAGAGAGCTGTGAAAGCAAGTTGTAATTTAAGACTTGGGACTGTAACAAGTCATGGAGGAGATCAGTTAAAGATGCGGTATCACCTATTTAGTACTTATATACACACACAAAATACTACACCAACGCCCAGTTCCCTACCCAACAACCGTCTCTATTTGTTGCAGTCACGGCAATGTAACTCAGCAACCTGCAGGTGCAGCAGTTTTGTTGTTTTGTTACGTCCACATCCCCTGCACACACCTCATCATCCTCAACCCATTACACAATGAAAAATAATACCTGTTCAATACACCCGACCATACAGTGTGTGTATACAACCGTGAGTCATGTTTAAGTTATGCTTTGAGGTTCTTACTAGTCTTACTTATTGTTAGTCAATTCGTATGTATGTGTTATTAGATTTAGCATTGTGGGTTTATGCTTGCATTATATAGTACTCCATGAAAATGCATATGTCAAGAAGACAGGGTGAAAGAACAGAGGAACGGAAGGCTTGAGGCGCTTTAGCATGTATGAGAGTATTCTGTGAGAACAAGACAAACATTTTATTTAACTGCATAAAAATTGTCGCTTCCTGAGTGGGCCGGCTGGAGGTATTTTTTGTAAACGGAAGTAACGTTTGTGGCGAAGCACATTTATATGACGCTCATGCAGAAAGATGCATAAAAACAATGCAGAAAGATGGGGGAAACATTTAATGGCGTAAATAAATGTTTTTATTTATTATTTTAACAATTAATTTGTTTCATATGTAATTGGTGCTACAAAAAATATTTATGTAATAATTATTATAAAATGAATTGATATAAACGTTTGCTTAATAATTTTGTTTGGATAACTGTTTTGTCCTGCATAATTTTAATAGTTCTGTATACAAATAAATATAATTTTTAAAATTTCATAATTGAAGAGACAAGAGAGCATTAATAGCAAATGGGAATTATTTTTTTCGTATTCTCTTTTCAGAGAAGGAATATGAGATTTGTAGAATGCAAAAAAGGCACAGACCCAGGCTGATGATCAAAATAAATATTTATTTATTAACTCATATTTAAACGGAACAGTTTCCTATCGACTACAATAAAAACATGAAAAATCAAATGAATACAATAATGTGATGCAATTTTAAATAAAACACAACACTGTTGAATACTTAATTTGAACAAGGTAAGCATACACTATGTACACATACCCAGGCGCGTAGCCAGAAATTGTCAAAGGGGAGAGGGAATTATTATGCACATATACTTATTTAATTATAAAATTGATTAATTTTAGTATTTATTGATGCAAAAAAATTTATATTCTACTTGTACAATTGCTCACCTTTACCCCTCGCCTGTACTTACATACCTTGGATTTGAATTTGAAAGAAAAGTATTATGTCGATTGTCGACAACCTACAAGTTTTTGTACGGAATAAGGGAATGTACCATTAAACTACAAGAATAACATTTAGAGCATGTCAGTAAATTCTAATGTTAACTTACACTGACCATTTTTATAAAATCACGAAATAAAGTGTAGTACACCTTTTTCTAAAGATAATTTTTCTAGTTGAAGCTACACACGCTTGTATAGTACTTGTATTTATGCACACATGTGTTGATTTGTATGTATGTATATTAATTTTACATGTGAATAAATTTGGGAGATTTGACAGAACGTCAGATCTTGCAAACTACTTAGCAGCCCGAAATAATTTACATTTCATTATAAAAGACTAAATTCGCGATATCAAATTTAGTTTTCATGAATATTTCATGCCTTTACATTTTATCATAATTTTGAAATCACTGCATTTGGCTCAAATGGTAATTGAATGAAACATTTGTTTTGGTAGCAGGGTTAAAAAATTAATAAAAGTCCTTTTCGAGATGCAAATACTTCTGGTAGCATTTACATGAAGAGGTGTGGTTACATATATTTGGTCGCTAACTAAAATTTTTCTTTAAAAAGTATAATTACTATAGATTTAGAGTCGTAATTTACTGATATTTTGACAGGTAAAAAGATAATTCGTGTCACAATTTAGGAATATTCTACATATCTGTATATCAGCTTTTGACTATTGAAATAATTCTGGTAAAGGGGGTCTCTGCCAAAATACACTGCTTTTTGATAACATAAATATTGTAAACAACCTTGAAAGAAGTACTGTCCTCTGACACAGAAGTAGGAACGATCTTACTAGTTTAATTTGTAGATTGTATCGTAGTTTTAACCATGATGTAAGACATGAAAGTTCTCAGACGAAATGCATCGGATAGACACTCGCAAATTTATTCTGAAGCTCTCGTTTGCTCAGTCTCTCGTTCAATCCCTGGATGTCCCCATAATAGTCCTCACTGTAACAAAAAGCAGACATGATACATTCACCATATTGTAAGCAACAAAACTATCATCTCTAAAATAAGTTTTTAAGATTGTTATTCTAATATTCTAGTTCCGCTCACCACCATCCTTTAGAGAGAACTTCAGCGCGTTTGGCTGCCCAATGGGAGTAATATGTAGGCGCCGGGATTTTGACAGAGCGATTGCAGCGCACAAACATGTAGCAGAGAAAGTATGCCATGATCTGAATTTCATTCATCGAAAAATCCGAATCGTCCCATAATACGTGATAGCGAGTAGGTCTGCTTGTACCCTAAAATATAAGAGAAATTGTCTATTTATTACACGTTTTGAACAACACGCACAAAGATAGTGGGAGGATGAATCTAAATACCTGTGAAACTTATATACACATGTACTGAAAACTTAACCATAACTTACAAGCAAGCCTTTGTGTGATAAAAGGTAGAAATCATTCTCAATGGGATGAACTATGTCCCGGTCAACAACAGTTCCAGGTGGTGCGTTGTCAAACTGGAAATGATTCCCAATATTCAAATTAATCCTTTAAGGTCAGTGAATTTTATATTGACATAAGAACCATTAAAATAGGTTTGGAGAACTTACGTAACCAGAGCCACTGGGCATAAAGAATCTGGTTTTGTGCCGCTTTTGAACTGTAATAAAAGTTATTCTTGGTTTGTACGTCTCCTGTAAGGAACTACAAGCCTTACGGATAGCAGACATCTCTGTCCTCAATACCTGGGGAACAATTATTAATTTTTATGTTATAAATTGAACAGTGCCAGAAGCTAATAAGACTGCGGAATATACTATTCCAAGAATCTATAGAAGACTTAACATATATTCAATTA
>JAQGAK010001494.1:0-31414 GCA_034696945.1 Lipothrix lubbocki | reverse complement strand
ACATGCCCCAAAGTTAGCAACATGCCCAACATTGGCGTCCTGGACCGTATTTGCGTACTGCCCCTAACTACCTTATAGTTAACTAAATAATATAGATACCTAGTAAAGGTAGGTTAGTTACTTACAGCAGTTTGGGACTTTCCGAAGCTTCCATGTCCTTAGCAACCACATGGCTATTTCGGCTCATACTTATTACAGGCGATCTCAAATTGATGCCGCAGCAACTGAAACTGCAAAAACGTGTAAAGTGATTAAATCTCTGCAATGTTGTAAAATTATTTATTTAACAGTCACAAATATTTAAGTAAGTCAATAATAGTTATTTCCCTCAACTTTTGCATAGAAATTACCCGGTGCATCTAATATGTAATGGAGTTATAGTATTTACTAACACATCTTATTCCTGATCTAATAGTAATCAATAAAATATTTTTTAAATATTAACAATGTACCACGGCAAACAGTGCCTACATCGTAAATCTCAAAATGTTTTTAAATCATCCGAAAAACTATAGTAAACAAAAGAATAACGATATAGAACAGAACAAATAAATAATTGCTTGATACCTATGGGGAAACAGTTTAAAAGTTTGGCCAACTCCGTATACCAAGGTCCGCCTCTATTTGCACAGTTGAATGTGAGATTCTTTCTTGACCGTACCAATAACACTTGCTGAATAAACTGAAACAATCCACAAATTCTTTATAAACCACTGGGTTCTCGCTCAGTCATATCAGTAAGATCCCCCGCAGTGAGCAATTTAAATGCTTAATCTTATACATGTATATCCCTTTATTGTGAATAGTTTTTCCATTAATATTCAGATTTTGCTAGAATATAAGTATAATTTTTTCTAGTAAAATCTGAGAACTGCGTATTTTCTTAAAAGCTGAACATATATGTACTTAAGTGTAATTTATCCTTCGTTCTGCATAATAGTGAATGAAATTGATGCTATGATTTCATTGCCGTTGGTGATTAAGTATATTAGTTGCTACACTACTGTTGATATATCTACGATATAAACATACACCAAATGAGTAAAAAAAACATTATTCATGCTCAATGTCCAGAGATACAGATACATTATCAGCCGAAGCCGAACATGATCATCAACTAATTCTGGTGCAAGATGAGATGAAGGCAACGAATTATATTTACTTATAGTATAATGTTTGGAGATATCTAAATCCAGTAAATCAAAGTAAATTTTGAACTTTTTATTAGTAGAATCGGCAAAACACCTTACTAAATGTTTTTTCGGTATTTCCAACTTTCCAAGCATTTTTCATGTTTAACTACCCACTGTCAAATACTACTAACTTTAATGACAATAAACAACAATAAGAAAGACAAATATGGAGTCAAGCAGTTTATAGTCTTGCATGGATTTTACAGTTGGTGACATGGTAAAAGTTTGTTTTATGCTATTATGTTTGTATTTATCTAGGAAAGGTACCCAATATTAAGTAAAACTTTGTACAGAGCGTCGTTTTGATGATGCCCTAAAATATTTGCTGGCAATGATATGTCACAGTAAGACTTTAAGATTGCCATTCTCCTACAAACAAAAACAGAAACAAGTGCAGACATTCATTCTGCTTGTTTATTTTCCAAATGGAATTTTAGTTATTTGGTTGGTAGCTGATAATACTAGCAATGTTTTTTTAACTTTAATGGTACTGCAAAGACAAGTTGAATGTATTAAATGGAATTTCTTATGATTATTATACAAGTACGGAATTTCATGGTCACTTCCGGTCTATCATTATATGTATATCCATAGGATACAAAGCTAGAAAAAAATTCAACTGTGTATTCATACAATGATGTGCTTTGTGAAATTTCATTCAAAATTGAATTTTAGAAAATATTTGGTCCGTAGATGACCAGATTTTTATCTTGGGGTCGGGATAAATACGTTTGCCGTTTTACATAAAATTTAAATTCAAGTGAGAGAGAAACGAAACATATTATATAGACATATTATAAATTAGGGAAATTAGAAAATGCAAAGTTATATTATCTCTTAACATAGACATTACACATACACAAGGAATGGGTTTTACAACAGACATCATATCAAAATACCTTATAAGAAATAAAGTTAAGTACGCTTGTGTAAAATGGCTATTGTTGATGGCTTTATAGGTAAAATAGTTTACAAAATTGAAACTAGGATTTTTGTAGAATCAGGCAGACTTTTACTGTTGAGTATTTAGTCAAAAATAAATAAGATTCTTCTCTTTTTACGCCCAACTCATCTATCGCTATTTACATTATAGGCACTTACCTTATATATGAATTTGTATGTAAGTAACATGTACGCAATTAGTCCCCACCACATGTCAGCATGATGCTTCATTAATGAGTGGTAAACGGAATGGAACTTGAACTAATGTAAAATACTAGAAAATACCGTACCTATCCATAAAACAGTTAGGAAAGTTAAGTATATTCAACCCATTACTAGCAATTAAGTGCTATTTGTACGCCGGAAAGCTGAATATAACGGTAGGGATACCTGTGCACCAATTTTTACGTTTGTCGTTTATTTAATGCTACTGTGTGCTGGACTTTCACAGTTCAAATAATTTCGAACAAGTGATAGGACCTTCCTAAATTCCAGTTCTCACCAATTTCAGCATGTATAAAGTCATTAAAGGTTTGCTAATAATTCTATTGGTAATGATAACGCATTCAGATCCTGCGCTTGCAGGAGTAGCAGAGTTTATAAGTGATGGCTGGAATCAGTTTTGGACCGTGACCTGTGAGTTGTCAAAACCTGCAAGTGCAAGATCCAAAAGATCTCTCGAACTTCCAAATCCTAATGATGCGGACGAATTTTTCGAGTATTTGTATCCATCCTTGAATCTTAAACCCGAAAGTGTAGTGACTCGGGGTGCACGTTCGTTGTCCATAACTTCCTGGTGGGAAGACTTGATTGCATTTTGGGAGACTGAATGTCTTCGAAAGCCTATACGGAGTGTTAAAAGGAAGTCCAAACGAGGTAATTTAAAGATTATTTACATACTTGTCCCGATATTATTTTATTCATTTGTCTTGCTGTAAAATGAAAGTTTCTCGTTTGTTCCAATTAAATTCCAAAAATAATACAGTACTTTGGGGATACAAACTTACAGGGAAATCTAAATCAAGGAACTCCACTCTCAGAAAAAATACTGCTTTTAATCAGTCATCTTCAAATCTAATTAAAAAGATTGGGCCTGCCTTTGGTGATGGCGAATATCTTCGGAACACATCACAATATACGGGCAAAGACGGTCGACAGGGTGACATATTGGGTGTGGACATTCCGGGGCCTCTTTCAGGACTATCTTCAATACCAACACTTCTCCCGACTCTTCCAACGCCAACTATTGACCCTTTGGCTCTAAAAGTAGATAATAAATGGTTCCAGTCTTATGGTGGTGATCTTGAATACTTCTATCCCCTGATTGGTTTTGGAATTCCGTTTGATGGAGAGATTACATTGTTGGGATTTCATGGATTTAAGGGGTTGTTCCCCTATAAAAAGAAATGATGTACTTATAAGTACTTATTTCAGCACAACTTCTTTCTTAATAACATACTTAGTATTGTTTCCTTATCTTAAATTGGGGGATCACAACGTTTCGTGACTAATGTAGTAGGAGCTCCGTATAATAATAAGAACAATAATAATAATAACAAAAAGATTGGATCAGGGAGTTTCATTGAACGAAACCAAATAAATAAAAATGTTGCTCCTGCCATCTTTTGTGCGTTAATTGTGTTATTTACCTTCCCAAGTCAGTTTCCGAAGTCAGTTTTACTTTGTTCAAGCGTCTTTCCTGCCTTCCATTTAGTGATGATCTGTGTACACAGGTGTCAGCTTTATTATGGGCCCTGCAAAGTTGGTATTATGGTATATTACTGAATATTTTAAGCATTTACAACATTTTTACTAAAGGTACAATATAGTTACTACTTTACTACCTACAGGAAAACAAAATTGAAATCCATTATGAATTTTTGCTCAACGCCTTAATTTCTCTAATAGTATAAGCCGAAACGCTGCATTTAGTGAGGAATCTTGTCTAGCTCTTGCATCTCACGAAGTAATAAAGGAATAACCAATTATTAGCAATTTATGTGCGTTTAGAATATATGACTCAATTAGTAGAAGTGCTGGATGTGTGAGGAGATAATTTCTAAGATTGATGGACAAATGTAGACATTAGTTCTGAAAATGGAAATGTTTGGGGAATATTTTTTTTTCATGCAAATAAAATTACTCCTACACTAAGGTCCTGGTATACAAATTATAAAATGACGAATGCATATCCCAATTATTTAGCCTAAAGGAAGTATTAAAAACATGGATTTTGCAAAGTTTTTGGAGAGCGTGAGGGCTGGATTATCGAGGTAACTGAAAAAGATGGACTGTGGAAGAAGAAGCAGAGAGGTGATTTAAGTTTTTTGCAGTAGTAAAAGGAAATCAAACAAGAAATCCATTAAAGATTATTAGGCAAATCTACGGCAGTATCAAAAAGTTTGAGGTTCAGTGTTAAGGTAATAAAAGTAAAGGTAATTTGTATGTTTTTGTGTACATTCTCCCGTATAAAAGATGAGTGAGTAAGCCGATCGTCTCTGTGTGTAGCGTGGAACATCTTTGTCGATTGACCTCTAACCTGGTAGCTGGGAGGCATGGCACAAGAAGAGAATTTATCTTGATTTGTTTGGCAGTGATGATCAACACGCGGAGAGTAAAAAAAAGTTCAAGCATTTCCATCTTCGGTTTTTCTACTTGAGGCTCCTGCCATCATCATTATAAACGCAAAGGTATGTAGAGTAAATGTCGTAGTAGTAAACTCTTATTGCTCGAGAAGATCATACGGCATAAAGTTTATGTAGTGCCGAGACAAACCTTAACTTCTGTCTTCGATTTTAAATTCCCAAAGAAGCTCTTGCTTCCTTAATATCCGTACTTCATCAACAACGACGACGGTGTTTGTAACATCTACACTACACTCGTTTTATTGGCAACGAAATAGCATTTATGTATGTTTGACTTTACGAAATACCAGGCGATGCATAACTTAAATTACGCGTACTATAGAATAATATGTTAGTCTCCAACATGGCACTACAAGATTTTCAAGTATTGATGGAGACATAGACATGGGGGAAAGGTATGTAAAAGAAGTAATACAGAAGAGTGTAGTATAATAACTTGAACACCAAATTCCATTTGCTTGCAAAAGCTTACACATGTAGGATGTATAGGAATACGAGATGAATGAGAAGGATGAGAGACTTAACACGGAATCTTGAACATATCTCTGTATGCATATAGCATTAGTAGCTCTGTGGTTTCCAGTGTTAAAAGAATCTGCTAGAGATGGTTATTATTATTCTACTCATATGCAGCGACAAAAACAAAACAAGCCCATCTTCTAATCTCCATACAATTTATCTTCATCTTCGTACGCTCAATAGTCGGAGGCTCACAGTCTTAAATTCTTATTAGACAGAAACCATCTCGGTGAACCTGATTGACCCCCTCGTCACTGAAAAGCCCTTAGTATTCAAAGCATCACCTTCTTTTCCACAACAAATTACCCATGAATGCAAAACTGACGATAAATTACCCAAAGCAACATACAAACATTGTATAGATATATTCTATCATCTTCAACTCCAGGCGGAGGATCTGCTCGATTACGACTTATTACCTCCTTTCCTCACTATCGCTCATTTCCACATGTATAGACAACTAATACAATATTTGTTTGTATTCACAACAGAAGCGTTTCCCGGCCATTGTTTATTCCTATTTTCAAATTTTAATTTAATTTCCTCCTTTTTTCCTTGTTCGCACTATAACTCTCATCCATATTTGGTACCTACAATGATACTGGGTGTGAATTAATTATTATCTGTTTCGGCGTGACAACCAAGAAGGCGGGAACAAGCGATTACAGTGTAAATATTAAACCACTTCTAATGCAATAAATTGGCAGGATCGTGGTCACCGAATATTTTACAAATGATTTTGGCGGCCGTTGTCTGAACATGTTTACAAGCCCAGAGATGTGTGGTGGTTTATATTGTAGTGAGCTCCCCAAATGCTCGGAAGACGGGAAATTCTATGGGACGATGGATAGAGCAGAGAATGGAGTCGTCGGAGAAGTTCAAGCAAGATTTTTCTTTTGTCTTTTCCTCTTTTCGCAGCTTTCATTAATACGTCTTGGAAAGACGAATGACGAGAAAACAATCGAGGGAAGCTGGAATCAACGATTTATCTTTTGGTGTGAACTGTGAAGCAACGTAAATCATTAGTGACTCCTGTAGCTGCCAGTCTAACACATATGCCTTTTATTCCCTTCCCTCTTGCATTGTCGCTTCAGAGGCTGAAAACACAAAGACCAGTCACTGATTTCAGACATAGAATAATAACTGTTTTTAGCAATGTGCATGCGACTCTTTTGATATTTTACCATCTCAAAAAAACATTCCATGCTTTTAGTTTTTTGTACACATACACGGACTCATTTTTTACGGCATACATTATTAGGTAGGTATGTACTGCTACTACGTAGGCTTTAAACATTCAACACTTTATAACATTACAATATCTAGTCCTTTAAGATCTTAATTGAACAATTTTCTATAGGTTTTCAAATGTAATTCAACGCATCACAAATATTCAACTTGCTCTCTCACTCCCTGGCACTTAGATGAAATGGGGAAAAATTCTTGCTTAAAGATTTATTGGTTAGTTTCCTGTTTCAGGAAATGGGAAAAATACTTCTTTATAAATGTACGGATCGTTTATTCGACGTATCAACTTGTAACGAGAATTCTCTATACATACTTACAGAAAAACTTCTGGACATAATACATACATTTTAAGTTGAATATAGTAAAACCTGAAATGAAAATAAGCATGAAAAAAATTTCAACTTTCCACAGTTTGTTACATCACATCACAATTTATATTTCTTAGAATGCTGCTTTTATACTATAGCCAGTTTCCCCAATTTCATTTGAATATCCTCCGTGTTTACCTTATTACATTGAACATGCATTCCTTGGAATCGTAACTGCAACTACACAATGATAATACATGCAACTACGATACACGCCACTCGATGATAGTGTCACCGACGATCAGCATTGTGAATCTTGAATTTCTTCCAACACCAAAAGCGCCACTATATACACATTGTACAAAAGTTGAAACGTCTTTGTAATCCTAGAAGAGATACGAATCAAGTTAACAATAAGTTACTCACTCAGAGGAGAGCTATTATACTATTTGACCGGCATGGCATCACTATTCAAAGAAAATAAATTCAGGTTTCAGGGATCGGTTCTACATCCTTTGTAAATCCACTTGGTCAGCAACAGAGACTCTTGTAGTTGGCTAAATTACTTCTTCAGGGTATCAGCAGCTATTGGACTGTCGTCAGTTGTCAAGAATTTCATACATTCATTCCTGCAATTACTGCCCCGAGTTGTAAGTTCTAGTTGTACACATGTACCTGTAAGTATATTTTACGTCTACTTCAGTTGGGAGCCAACAAAGCCCATGGCAAGACAAGCGTGATGTCATCACATGTATCTATAGTAAATTGCTATTGTTGCTGTATATGCATAATATGTATCTCAACATTGCAATGGAAGTGTAATCATCCGACAAAATTTAATAATTAAAATACAAACACACAAGATTTACATGATTGATGAACCCACAGCAACTTACTCTATATAGAGTTCATAACTGTAAGTGCATATAATCATGATCATATTGCTACTACTACAATTCCATCACTGTAATAATAATGCAACGTCTATGAAGGACCGCAAATTACCAATTTAGTATTTTGCTAATATCTTAATGTACCAAAATCCACTTTATGATTTTAAATTGTAAGGAAATTTAAAACATTCGTTGAAACACGCGTGACACTTTTTTACTTTAGTCTTTCTAGTTTCAATCGTTTTTGTTTTAGTTCACTCTTGCACTAGGCAAATAAGAAGATAACTTTTGGATCCTTTACCGACGATAAAGACAATAGCATTGTTTAACATTACACTGAAGAAAATTCTATGCTACATTTTGTAAATAATATATTAGTGTTTATTTTCTACCCAAGTTAAGTAAGGTTATTCAAATTGCGAGATCATTATTATTTGCAAGTTAATCTTGTTACGATGTCAATGTAAATACACGTGGTCAGGAGTGTGAATAATATGAATATGATAAAGGAACACACATACAAATGTATGTGCTTGCAACTAGATTCAAATCATCTACCACAGCAGCAGCAACATCGCTGTCATGTTTCATATTTATATGGAGGTGACTTGCCATTGAAGAGGTACTCAAATAATGTACATACAATTGTAACATGGTACTTAAAGTTAAGTACATTGGGATAATTCCGTTGAGTTATACAAAATCAACTTTTATTTACAATTGCTATCATCTGATGATGCACAGAGCATCAAGTGTTTATTCTCGAGGTGATTCACTCCTAAATAAGTCCATGTGTAATCTATCTATAATTTAAGTGGAGTCATGTAATAATCTCTACGGAATGGCCAGAGACCCCCAATAAAAATAAATAGATTTTTATACATTTGTGTGTTCAAATCGCTTTTCCCAACAATGTTACAATTGTCTTGCAATATAATCCTGTGACCATAAAATTTGGTTATATTGCGCCCAGAAATAATTTATGATGACAGGGAAAAAATACGCCAACGAATCGACTTGTCAGTTCAAGCAGTGTCAGAGAGAAGAACAAGAAGAGAAGAGGATATGAGGAAAACAAGTGTGGCCTTTTTTGAAGGAAAAGGATTCCTCTTAGAAGAATATTTAGCTGAATAAGATAGATGGTTATTTTGGGAGGTTATTAAAGAAGTAAAAGAAAGTGTATGAGTAAAAAAAATGGTCCTGTGTATGGCAGGCAGATGTTTGCTCACATGTGCGTGAAACTGACCCATGACCCATCCTAGGCCAAGCACATGGAGCTTTCCCTATCTATAAACTGCTATGATCGTGAGCTTGTCCTTATAAATGTGTGTCCTTATTATATGTACACTAATCCACATAATATTATTATGCGTTCAATGTGGATGTGTAACAGTGTCTTGTGTATCTCCCCATAAAAACTTGTCCAGAAGGGATGATTTGCTACTATGTACTTGAACCTCGGGACCAAAAACTAAACCACTCTCACTTATGCTTCCAGGGGATAGACTTCTGGTGGATATGTAAAAGGTTAAGGTACTTTGGTATACTTACATCTATAGCTTTAACTATTGCTGGAGCAAGGTTGTCACACATGTTTTAGTGTGCGTATGTAATAGAAACAAGGATATAATATGTTGGCTTTTCCTTTTTTCTGTACATAACACTGCCTGCCAGATTGATAATAAGGGCAAAGAAGGGCGGAGGGTAGCGGGAGGACTTGGTAGTCTTGGAGAGTAAGTAGGTAGCATCCAACAACTCCATCGGTAATCAACTTCTCCTAAATAGAAACACTCTTACTATATAGATACATGATTGGGGTTTGAAAAGTGAGCTCACAAGTTTTGTTATATGTGCTTTGAAGGATGGAATAGGACGGGGTGGATGTAAGTGCGGGTGAGAAAAACATGCCTTGGAGAGAGAAAAGTGTTCCAGAGATCGTTTTTGTCTCGACTTGGTCGGACGTCTCCATAGTACCGTAGACGAGAGGTTATATATTAAATAGTTAGGGAGCTGGGTTGAGAATTTTCAAGTCGTCCAACTACTCCATCCATATCCAAACTCATATATTTTTATTATCATTTTATACTTCCTTCAACTACTATACGTTATTCCATCATCTCTCCTCCACTTCTTCGCCTTCTGGCTCCACATCCTCTCGTGTTGTTTCATCCTCTGAATAGTTATTTCATTCCCGGTTCATCCTCTCATCCTTTTTGCATTATACAGTCAAATGCAAGTGAGCTAAACAGAGAGAGAGAGAGAGCAAGAGGTTCACTCACGAAGAGCAAACTAGTTGTCTTATATAATCTATTGTAATGTAAATGTTACGTGAAGGAATTACAAAACCTGATTAGGTTTCATTCACAATATTTAATTATACTTAGCCAAGAGTTTGACAAAAATGTCTATTGAGAGTCGTCTCACGGCTCTTCAGTCGAAAGTTGAAGAGATCTTGACAGTGGCCAAGAATGGGAATAGCAGGAGGTTGTGGAAGGATGAAGACCCCTGGTCAATGGACAGCCATCAGCTAAGCCCACAACAACAACAACAGCCAGGCCTTCTCAGTCCTCAAGCAGAGATTCGCACACTAGAACTTTGGCGGTCAGTGGTAGCGGAATGTTTGGGAACGCTCTGTTTCGTCTTTTTCGTGTGTGGTGTTTCCATTCCATGGACGGGTCATTTCCCGCCTTTTCTTAGTGTCGCCTTTGCTACCGCGTTGGCTTACGGGGCTCTCACCTTCCGAGTCTTTCCTCGAGCTCATCTCAACCCGGCTTTCACACTCGCTCTCACAGCCATAAAAAGAGTTACTCCGCTCCGATGTGTGCTCTTCCTCACCGCTCAGTCTGGAGGAGCCATCGCGGGAGCCGCACTCCTATTCGGGTAACGATATTTTTACACTTTTTAATTTTCTCACTCCATTTCTCTTCCCCCTACATATTTGTCTCTCTACATCTTTCTCAAAAACTCAATTCATTTTGTTCATTACTTTTCTTAACTTAGTGTTTTTTTACAGAGACAATTTTGTGAGCCCTCGAATACTAAAAAACAGTGTTTATAATATCACTCCATATATTAACAAACCCTTGCATATCAGTCCATTCGTAAATAGTGGTTGTATTTAGACTGCCACGGAAATTTCAAGCTACTGGTGTATCAACACCCAATTATAATATCTTAAATTAACGTTTGCTTGACTGTCAAAGGGTTAAATTACTTTACACACGTTAGGGTCAAAGCCGAGTAATTTGGAATACTTTTCAATTTTTTCCACAATCTTTCAGTTGCTCTTTTTTGTGTGGTATGTACGGTTAGTGTTTATTTCTGCACGTAATAAAATGTGGTTCGACTGAAAGACAAGGTCGTCCGAGTTCAATTGAGGCATATGTTATGGGGGACGGGTGCAGATTTCGTTCAATTTCCTGCTGGTTGACAACTGTTGAAAAGACCGGTGGATACTACTACAGCAGTAGATTATACTCAACTACTTTTCTATACACTTCTGTCTATTATGGTGTGTGATGTAGTATAGCGGAAAAGTTTTTGAGATTGCATTGGAAATTTCGGGACATTCATGCAACTTGACAGGATCGTAACCAGCCTTGTCTGCTTCAAGTGTGTATAAAATGTGTGTTCGGGAGAGAATAAGAGAAACGAGAGAGAGAGACATATGCATACATTGAGAAGGCTGAGAATAAGAGATGGAAAAGCTCTCTGGAAAGGAAAGAAAACATTTGGGGTGCTATGCAAGTTTCTGTGTGAGCACCTGCCATATGGACTCAAGATAAATGTTAGCTAGGCTGTGTACTGCTGTCTGTGTGTGTGTGTGTAGATTTGGCCGGGTGTTTCCATTGCTCAATGGACACCATTGGAATGCACATCTGTCCCTCTCACTCAGTCAATAGCTCCTCTCTTTGCTCTTTCTCGCTCATTCCGTATGTAACTTGCACATACAAAATCATAGTTCCTGCACGCAGAAAGAACACAAATAGGAACACAGTTTACTCCGACAAGAACCAACTTTGCTTTATCAAGATACAATATTTGCTTTGAGTCTGTAAACTCTTCACTTGACAATATCACTTCACAAGCTCATCCTAATGATACAACATATACGTTCAGAGTCACGTAAAATAATGCATGAAAATGTTGTAATTATAAGACATTTTTATTAGGACTGCGATTATAATAGCACCGTATTTCTTTCATTCTCCTTATAGTTTCTTCTATCATTTCTCTAATCCCAAATAGTTACTTATTTCTGTCAGTAACTAACTCCCAACGGAAATTCTGTCTATCAACCAGTCTTAATTTCCCTGGGCTTATGCTGAATCTCCTATCACCAAGCAATCTATGTATAAGTTAATCTTAAATCGTATGTCTCTACGAATTGACTAATGCATTCTTCATACAGTTGCACAGGGTGCAGAGAAGCATTACGAGCTACACACAATCTGCATAATGGTAAATGTCCTCATGCCGCCAGGTCCTTACTGTCAGCATCTTTTCTTAAGTAATTTGTGACGAAGCTCTAAACAAGAAAAAACAAGAGTCTAAAAATGAATAGCAAAAATGAATAAGTGCATAAAGCCCATGTAGTAATCACATCATCCTTTGTCTGCAGGATTCTTATATACTGTAACAATATGAGAAACATGGACATTATCAAGTGAGAAAAAATTAAGTCTGGATTTACGACCATTGAACGGGTGGTAAATTTTTACATGACTCCATGTTATATAAATATACCTATACAAGTACAGGATTCAGCCACTGTTCAGACTTAAGGTAACGTTGCAAGTCACAGCAGCATGTAAAGAGATAAAACTGCAAAACAATTAAATTACAAGTCAAAGTCCAGCTACTGGCGAAGAGAATTTATTCATGTGGCACTATTCTGTACTGTAGGTATGTATGCTTTATAGCCCGTGAGGGGAACGTAATACTGAGATAGGAATCGGAAGGATAGGAAGCTGCAAATTACACTGTATACAAAGCATATATTTATGATCTTCCTTAATGCTAGGATTCCACTCATAATTGCAATGTAATGATAGAACAGTAATTTATAGCTGCATAACCTTAAGCTTTACTTACTACAACAACAAGTTGAATTTGCAATGAGGGAGCGAGGATCAGCACCACGGACTCCTTCAGATGCAAGGTATCTAATCCCAAGTATACCAGCAGCCCGGTCAAAATTCCTGGTGGTTTTTATCAAAGTATATATGTAGCTGTTTTAAACTATAGAATTTCTATTAAATTGCATATGTATGTTATTATCATTATTTTCTATTACACACGATCGAAAGGCGATTTTCAAAGAAATGTTAACGATCTGCATATTGGCATGCATTCGGCACAAGCAACACTGTGAATAGTATAATAATAAGAAAAACATGGTTACATACATGAAGTATAAATATACCAATGGGTAGTTATATAATCTATAATCTTGTGTATCTGTCTTTATCTTTTATGTATATCGTAGCATCTCACTACGACATGCAAAGGGCCTATAATATATCTGCAGCTCTTTGACACGATAAGATGACGGCTCAGTTATTTTAAGACTTGTTTTTCACTTAGCCATAATGATGGATTGGATAAGAGAAAAAACCGAGTGCAAATGTGCTTGGGTGAAAGAAACTAATGCAGTTGAGTCAAGTCAAGTGCATTAGTTTGAGAGGTTGTGGTGGTGTTGCAGTGGAAGTAACAGTGCAGAAATTGCGATATATATATGCATGTAACTGAAATATATTGCACTGTCGCAGCCTTTAAGTAGTGCAAACCTTGCGAGCTTAAACTTCCTTCTCGTATAAGTATACTTGAGTATTTTTCTGCTATGAAATACACATAAGGTGAGAAGCGATACTTAGAAAATGAAGGGAAATAAAAAGTTTTTCTCCTTCTTCACAAGCTCTCCCTCTGACCGACTCCCACATATAACTTCACCGAAGACAACATCAACCTTAACCATCAAATTCATTTCATAATGATAATGAGCTGAAAAACTTGTTTCACTCCGCTTCGTTGTCTACTTCGTTTTATTTCTGTCTTACTTTTACTATCATTATCAGTTGTTGTACTGGCAGTAGCTTGTGGTGTGTATGAAAGGGTGAGCCAAATGGTATTAAAATGGGAGCATTATAGATAGATGTATACAAGTCTCCGTGGAAGCAATACGAGAAGGCAGGAGGAGATGAAAAAGAAAACGGTGCATTTTACGAAGTTGAACAGTCCAAGAGAATGTAAGTATGTGTGTGTGAGAGAGAGAGCGAATGAGGTTCCTCGTCAACGTTAGTTAACCACGTATTTACATGCAGGTTGCCCTTCCAGAGAGTCTGTCTAACTCTTCTCGCCACTGACTCAATGTTTTATGAACTACCCACTTCCACCGCAATATCTAATTCCCTCACCTCAGAGCTCATTTTCTATCCTGTGAATGCTCAATCTCTCTCTCTCTCTTTCTGGCTTATTCCTCCCTTCCTCTCATCCAGTTTAAAAATTGCATGAGATTTAAAACGCGCTGAGCATATAATATCTACCCCTTGTTGGTTTATACATACTTGCACAGACATGCATGGGGAGGATAGTTTTTCTCTGTGGTGTGACTAAAACTGAGTAAAGATCACATTAAACTTGACGTCACAAAGTTAAAAAGCCGCACGCGGACAGTGTGCCTAAAATCTTCTCTCTATAGATTTCTTCCCTTCGTTGTTGTGTATAAGTTTCAACGTGTTTATCCTTATACGAGTAAATACTGCACGCACTCCTAATAATTAATATCCAGCAGAGCTATGGAAAAATCAGTATGTATATGTGCATGATACCATTCTTTTTGATTCTTTGCTCGAAAGTACATGGATTTATGCTATAACTAAGCGGTGTGTTTATATTCCAGTTCGTGTGCTAAGTCCATATGTAAAGTTTGTTACATTATTATGTTTAAACTGTAATAACCACCCCATAATTAAGGTAGTATAGTAAATGTTAGAATCCTCCATGACATTGACTTTTAGGTAGACTATATATGCAAAAGCAAATATACAAAAAACCTCATGGATCACTTTTTTGTGTTTAGCTTGGCTTCGGTAATACCAACAGATGCAGCAGAATAGCAGAAGCTTTTTGACTTTGCATGTGAGACCGAGACTTTTTTGTTTCATGAATAAGTAACTTTAAGTGTATGTATACTTTCCTGTGTGCATACTCTCACGTTATCATCATCAAATGTTGCCATTGCAGGGGATAAATTCATATGTGTAGTGCAAACATAGAGGACAGAGACTGTGAGTTGTTAGAAGTGGACGAAGAGTCAGGGAGAGTTTTAAAGAGGAAGCAAACTCTGATGAGAACTGAAGCTGAACCAGAATTACATCTTTTTTCAAATAATATTTTCTTGCAGTTAGCAGTGCTAAGGAAGAGTCCCTTATGCATACTATAACATCCATGCATATAACTTAGCACTGTGTGTACGTAGACATGTTTTATCCAAATGCACGATTATCTTGAAAACATATATACGTCGTAATTGTTTTGACTGAAAAAGCTCCTGTTTGAGAATACACATATCTGATGAGGTGTATGTTATGATACTGATTCTATGGATAATCCTCTTGAGACTGACGTGAGACTTGAATCCGAATCTTATGTAGGAATAGAAAACTACTACAAGACCACATACTTTATATGTGCACAGCCACAATCTCCTGATGGATACACAATGTGGTTTGCTATTATATGCAAAGACTTGCAGAATTTTACCCGTCTGTATCCATGTTTGTAGACACTTTAGTGTAGGTTCTTCGACTTTGGAAGGTTGTATACCTATACTTATGTACAAGGTTGTACTTCGTTTCCGAAAGTTCTATGATTCTGTACTTGTAAGCTTCTATATGATCCTACATACTACGGAAAGATCCATGGATTGCATCTGTCCACTTATGGACCATATAGGATATTGGATGTGGAGTGAGCATACCATGGTGGTGTGCATAAGGATAAATAGGCCCAATGACGTTATTTTACTTTTGCATTTATCTCTCAGTGTGAGCTGCTTCCTTTTTTCTGACACTTGCAGAGCATTCTTCATCTTTATCATTATTATTAGACTATTAAATTGCATCTTTACATCTCTCCACACTCCTCAGAAGTTTTTATGACTCCTTGTTATTTGGTAATGTTACCGTTCACGTTATGGCTTTGCATATGGCATGGTCTTTGGGCTGTGAGTAGATGTGAAGCGTTAACGCATTGCATAAATATAATATACACATAGAGAGAAGTGAGAGAACGAAATGGTGCATTATTTACGAAAGATACAAGTTTGGAATCGTAATGCCGTAGTAGTATCTGTGGCTTGTACTTCAGTGTAGCAGATCCTTATTCTTCATGCAAATACATATGGTACTCATACTACTTACACTTTTTTCCATTCGTCATCAACTCTTTCCGGTGCGATAAATCTCTGAGAGCAGATGAGCGTAAAACCAGCGAACACCAGCAAACTACTGCTGCTTATAATATTTACGTAATCTTGAGAAGAAGAGTTGTAAATGGGAGAAAAGTTTATCTTGTTTTCTGTAATAATAATTTCTAGTGTTGTAGAGCCATTTATTTTCGGTGGGTCTAGACTATAGATATTGCTTCATCCATATCAACATACAGTGCTAGTACTATAGTCGTAATAATCGTAATAGCTGTAGCATATGGAATCCTAAAACGCTGTAATCTAGCCGCGCTGTGTACGTCTGAGACCATCCCCTTTTTCCTTATTCACCAATATAGATAGATAATTATGTATATACTGCCAGCTCCCATATATCTTGTTGTTTTTAACATGTAATGAAACAAATTAGATTATTGTTTTTCCAATGTTCCTCTGATTCCGTCTGACATTTTATTGCCAGATTAAGGAGATTACAAGCGGGTGGATTTTTTTTGCCTGTTTCCTGCAACTCTTAAAAATATATCGCGACTGACAGGGTAATACTTATTCGTGTATGGGTTACATCGAAGTTCCGACGATATTTCTTCGAATGTGTATCGGAAGCTGCGATGTAATTTACAATTTTGTTTTGCAAATTGTTTCTCTATGTCTCTCTTACTAAAATAAGTTGCTTGTAAAGTGAATATAATGAAATTACATTGATACATTTATACTTACACTTGTCGTTTCTAAACATTCGAATACGCTTTATAAATTAAATATAAGCGAAGAGAGTGGAATCCTTTTACAGGCCATTTATTAACTCGATCTGATTTCCGTTCCACTCAAAGCTCATTTCCAAATTTCATAGTGTGTACAGGTTTGACAGTTGTGAATGGCTGTTTGTGTGTGTCCGTTCTGTGGATTTGAATTATGGTCATGTAACTGGGGAGGACTATTAGGGAAGAGTAGGAGAGTTTGTATAGCGAGGAGACGAAGAAAACTAAGAGGAGTCTGCATGGGAACCTGCCAAATTCAATAAAGTATGAGCGGGAGTTGAGTAGTAGCCAAATGTAGTCAAAATTAAATTTCGGCAGGACCTTTTCCACTCTAAATCGACTAAATGTGTGGAAGGTACATACACAACATGTTGATTGTTGATTATATTCTTCCACCACCAACACTACCACAGCACTTGTGTTAAAAGCCTGGCAAAAAGTTAGGGAATCAAAAGGAAAATTAAATGAATAAATAATCCAATTTGGAAAAAGTGCTCCCGGAACGCATTGTACACAAGATGGAGTGTACAAGTATTGTGCATGTTACTTTAGCATGAGTATATATTGCGTAGGACGTGTGCATAAATACATAGTGCACGTATTTAACTTGAGTCTATGTGGTACACATGCTGGTATTATAAATATATTTTTCCCACATATGACATTTGTGCACAAGTAATGTCAATATACGTAAGTTCAGATTTAGTCCCTGAGCAGCCTTCGGGGAGTTGTGGGAAACACTTTCTCACGAGAGTCATAATAGCGATCATAATAATAATAACTAATAGGAACCGACCGGAGAGCTGCTTCTGTCGGTGGATTCTTTTTTACACTTTTTAGCTCTTATTTTCTCCCATCCTCATTCATATATCGGCTTTCGGTCAGCAACACCAGCACACCACATATAAGTGGGATTTTCATTCTCAGGGAATATCTCTTGGTAAATAAACAATTGTGTGCAGTATATTTTAAGTGTATGAATGGTTCTTTGTTGTAATAGCATTTTCTGCCTGTGGTTACGCATCTCCGAGAGTATGAATTATTGTCTAAAAACTAGCTGCTATGTACTTGCCATATGTGCTTTATTAGTTATATTTCTCTGTCGTGTCTTAATTTTTTGGTGGGATGCACGTATATATGACCATGTGCCCAGGGATTCAAAAATTGAGCAGATGAGCAAGGGCTAGTTGCAATGTATTTGCAATATGGCATTTATTTAGCAAGGCCACCCGATGTATTTGTAGGAATAGTGCTTTTATTAAACAGGTTTTTATACACTCGTACTAAATATGATTGGACATTGAATATGTATTAAAAGTATGTTACATTCGGTTTAACTTTCAGTTTTTTAAGGGCATAATACATACTACGTAAGTCATGCGTCTATATTACATGATATATAACCTACTATAGCTGCACTTGTTCACTTAATTTTTTTCTCTCTGTCGAGTTGTTTATATCCGATCTCTGCCTTTGTCAAAGGATAGTTTTCCGCTTGTACAACCCCGCACATGTTGGACAACATAAGGGCTCATCCATGTTTCATCTTTTCATCTTTTTGTTTGCGGAAATATACACATAAGGAGATGTGGAGTTAGTTCAGCCAGATTCAAAAGGGCTACATGCATTGTATAAGTGATGTGTCCTGCGGGGTGAAACTATTATACTTTGACAGAAATATGTGTATATCGTGTAGGGTATGTATATAGATTTAAAGCATTTTTGTTGTTTGATATATGCAGATATTGTATATATATTTGCCTGGGAAGGAATGTGTACATATTTACTGTGTATCTCTATATATTAATGAATTTGTTGCATATTATCCCCTTGTTATTGTGTGGTTCAAGTCTCGACTGGAGTGTCAATTGAACGCACCTTACTACAAAAGTATGCGCGTATGTAAGTATACCTGGCCATATCGCTAGCTTATAATATTAGCATTATCAGTATGTACACTGAGGAGTCAGATAGTTTTAACATCCATGATAATAGCGGAGGGTTGGCCAGGGTGCTAATGGAATAATCGTATAATTCTCATTTGGAGCGAGTCATTAGGGAGTTGGAAGTGATTTGTGGTGAGTTTTTCGGTGGCCCATGTATTTATTATTGTGTGTAGAGTATTCATGTGTGTGTACATACTGTTCTATGTTATTAATGTAAGCAGTAATAATTGTATGGGATACGTCCGAAAAATTTTCCCTCTTCACGCTTTGCTTGGTGTGAACAATACTCATCCATACCGACCCGATATTCAATGAGTGCAATGGATACACTTCTCATTCACTCTTTTTTTTACTCATTGTGTGTTCATTTGAACTAAGTCTCCAAGGTATATGCACTTGTTGTTTCAATTTCACTCTTTTAGTTTCTAATTTACATTTTCGGAACGTTAGAACGATATAAGATTCGTTCAACGATGTTATCAAACGCATTGTTACTTTGTAACTGAGATATGATGTAATGATTTTGGGCATTTAGAAGAGAGCGGACAGACGGCATTAACTCACCGTCAGTCGGCGGCTGTTGGTCCTCACGTGTGCCGCGCTCCTTTTTGTGTTTTCCAACTCTATATATGCGAATATATTGTTCTGAATAGAGGAAACACTTTAACACATGATGCTAAATGCATCATCAATTGTGAATTTTCTTCTAGATGGTCGCTGCTTTTCCCAGGCCTTACATGGATGGGAGTGATCGAGTGAGACCATTAGTGTCATGTGTCCTATTTTATTAGTCGTTACCCTCCAGAGACTCTGCTGGCTTTAATTCGTTTTTAAATCTTTCCCTTAAAGTCTCACAACTTGAAAAATTTCAAGTTTCCAAAAAAATGAATGCACATACTAACAATAAATTCGACAAATTTATTCAGAAATCATATAATTTTTGTTTCCATATGTTAGAGATTTAAATCTATATGGATGTCATTGCTCGTTTTTCTTCACATCGTTGAATTGCTAATACGTACATACATTGGTACTTCTTCAGGTACAATAGAGCCACCGGCTTGTGATAAATAGCCTTGTTTTTAACCATAAGATAAGCTTGTGGCAACGGATTCATTCAAAATCTTGTTTCATTCTTGAAATTCTTGCAAAGTTTGAATTACATGTTTATTTTTTTATTCCGGATTCTTTTTTATCTCACTGTGTATGTACATATGTGTAAAGAAAAATGAGAGATATTATTCATGGCGTTTAATTTATGAGGCTACTTCGTGGCCATGCAGCAAAGAATCCGCGTGTTATGTTATATCATTGCAAGGAATGGCAGACGAGTCGGACTTGTATAAAATATAATTGATAATTACCTCTTTCTCCCCCTTGGCTTCATGTACATAGACATGGTGAATTGATGCAGGAAATAGTAAGTTTCTTTGTGGTTTCGTGAATAAATTCCGGAAATATAAAATCCTACGACTCTGTTGTGCGATTAAAGTAGACATGTACATATATCTACTGATACATACGAAAGCTATATATTTTATTACTCTAAAGACAGCCCCAGAGAGATAGCATTTATATCTGTATATACTATTTATATAAAAACTGGGTGATATGGAGTGTAATATAACATGACGGCTGCTGTAATTATCGCTCTGTGTATGTATGTGAATTCAATGGTTCGTGTATTTACATGTATAAATACAGCGTTATTTAAAATGAAGTAATTATAGTAAGGAAAAATGGAAGTACACATATAGATATAATAATATCTGTACTTATTACATGATACACATGCAAGGATGCAACTGTTACATAATTCAATTGGTAAAAAAATTTTACTCAATGAATATGATATACATGCATACATATATACATGTTTAAAGGGTTGTTAGAAGTATGAAAATTATTATGGAATTCAAAAGCTATATGATATGGACAATAAATTTTGAGAAAGGGTTGCTAGTAACTATGGGTATATGAAGTATGGAGATACATTTTCAGTAAATTGTAAATAACCATACTTGTATGGAACTATATATGAAGTTAAGGAAAAGCCATGTATGTATGTAGCATGGTCCGTTGCTTATGTGGAGTCACTTAACTTGTGATTATGATACAAATCCGGATGGCTGGACTCATCCATAGTTGCGAGGAAACGGGCTCAATAGGATGAGTGCCAAACCAAATTAACCCATTATGGTTTACATTGCGATTGAATCATTGCAATCCATTCAGCCCCTTGTGTGTAGCACATGAGAGACACTTGTGTGTTTATCATTTATTTAGAAAAAGGGAGAGAGAAGCCATGTGCATAACATCCTTCAGCCCCCTTCCTCTGTGCTTGAATACTAATTTAATGCAGTGATATGCAGTTTCTGTGCATATGTACGTATTATAATATTAGAACCTACGCACAAATGTTGATGTGTGTACAACTCATATTGTATGAAAATAAAATACATATATGTTGTCCATAGTCAGAGAGGTATATATAAGTACATCTATATGTATATAATGGGCATGATTGGGGGTAAACTGCTTTTAATAAAGTACATGTATTGTAATACAGTGTATCATCTGGGTATTATGGTTGGGAGGAGTGTGTATCATCTGTCTAATAACTGCATTGAACCCTTGTATTCGGAAATAAAAGATTAATAATTGTATGAATATAAATGAGCGGACAAGTGTATATCCCCTGTCGTGTCCACAATTGACCACAAAGTTGCTCTCTCATATTTCCCTGGTAAATACACACACGTATGTATGTACATACGTCCTGGCATTAAGTCCAAAACACTTCAGATTGTTATATTGATACTGATGTTGCATGTGATACACTTTATATACAGAATAACTACACGTGTCCTCGCTCTTATCCCCTAACATGATCATAGAAAAAACTATATCTAAATTTTTATCAAAAGCGACAACAACACGCTTACAGTCCATCAACTTGAAATGTGCATAAAAATCTCTTTTTTTACTGTAATTAAGCTGGACATTGGGCCAAGTACTTGCGTACTTTAAAGAGAAGTGTATTAACCATGTATATAAAATGGTATAAGAGAATATAAAGCTGCTTTAACAATTTATTTGGAGTAAGCCTACGATGAAACGGTTAAAAAACTATTATTAAAGAGATTCTGGTTTAACCTTATACAGTGGTTAAGATACAAAACTCTTCATACAACAGCGGAGGGAAACACGACAAACTTGTAGCTTTATCACCTCCATGTATACTTACATAATTAGGTATGCATGTGTATCTTCTACTGGAATGAGGATAATAAAGTAAAAAAGGAATAAAGTTACCGTGGCAAATAAAACAGTCCAGGCTTTAATGAGGTAATGGCTTAACGCTCCTTTTTATTCCGTGTGCTTCGTCGTCATCGTCATCTTCTCCTGCTGCTGCATCTAGGTTCATCTCTTTATGTCTGTGGTTTTACCTTTGTGTAAACACAGTAATATAACCGTATCATCAACTATTTGCACCTGCCTCGTTTTTATCTTTACGGATAGCAGGAGCGGCAGTGATGAACAAGATCGGAGATTTAAAGGGAAGCAACACAACAGCTTGGGTCCACATAACAATGGACCTTGTTGCACGTAAATAAAGAGCAGGATCTTGTAGCTTGGCGATGCCAAAAGATACGAAATTAATCTCCTTCAGCTTAATCCTCCTGCAATAGATATCCAGAGGATCCTTGTCGCTGTCGTAAATAATAAAATTTATAAAGTAATTGGTAATATAATGTCAGTCTTCCTTAGCTGTATTTCTTGAGCGTAATAGGAGATATTAATAAAATATAGCTGCGTGTAGAACAATCATTTTACTCCATACAACCATTTTACTTTTACTTCAAAGAGTATATGACAAGCATATTAGCTGTCGTCGCATCCGTTCATGTTGCTGTCGTCGTAGTCGTGGTTACCGTTGGGTAATAATATAAAACAGTGTATGGGTTAAACGATGATGAGGGAAACACGAGAACTCACAAATATTCTATTTTCGTTTAAGTAATAATAAATAACCCTTAGGGTAAGAAGGGAAATGAATTGATAAGGCGGATACTTTTCCAAGTATATAATAATAAGTTTTGTCATCATGTTTACAAGTCGTCTGGGAAGTTTCGAGAATAATGCGGTTATTAATTTTAAATAAACAGTTTTGTTTTTTATGTGTAGCTTCTCATATCAGTGCGATATCAGCAACAGTGTTTATGTTGTAGTACATGCAGAAATTCTAGTAATATCATTATATACTGACAAAATAAAACATACTGATATCATGTAATAATAAAGGGACAGAAAAAGAGGAAAGAAAAATGTTGAAGGGAAAACGGAAACCGCAAGATTTGCTTTTGACTCTTATTCATTTTGTGTTGTCTCCAGTACACATTTTGTGCGTTTACGAGATGAAAACAAACAACTTGTTTTGCTTGCTTTATGCTACTGTACTTATCAATGTTTGCACTATAAAATAATTACGTTGGAATTTAACCATATGAACGAACTGTATACATTGGTGTACAAAAACTCCGCTGTATATTTAAAAAAGGAATCCTGCTTGTTTTAGAGTCAAACATTTTTCTATGTTAAATTACTAGAAGTAGCTACTAAACATTGGCGTATATACATAAGATATACATGTGCATGCTTTATTTATTCAAACGTCATGATACGCTAACTTTTAGGTCGTATTTATCAACTTATATCTAAGGTGTATACAATAAAATACGTGTGTATAAAACACTTAATGCTCACGGTGATGTGTACATAAGCTGTATGTGGAATTTCAGTAGTGTCGAAGTTTGTACTTCGGTAGGAAGACATTTGGCAAAGATGCTCTTTGTTTCAATTTAGAATAGTTGATAGAATAAGTTGCGAAAAAAAGGACGAGGGAAGAAAGGAAAAATTACCTTCTTTCCTATTTTATTAATGCTACTGGCTGTTTTCTTTTGCTGTGCCTCTTCATCTCTCTAGCTCCACGCCTCCAATCCTTGTATATATTCGGACTGCGTAAGTGTACATAGACTGCCAGCAGGGCAAAAGAAGAAAAAGAAGAGTTATTCTACCTCCGAGAAACGAAAGAGAAAACAAAGGAGGGAGTTTTTCACAAAACAATACTATCCAACAGACGTACATATTATACACAAATGCGTTTTCCTCGGTTTGGGGAATAAAATTAGGCTAAAATACTACAACAAGTATGGACTTGTTTTGCTCCCGTAAATATCCACAAAGCTGTTACAGCGTTGTAAAACGAGTATGTATGTAAGTGTATGATAGCAAAGTTGTATAAGGATGATATCAGCATCTTATAGGTATGATAGCAGCATCTTATAGACATGAAAGCAGCATCGTAGAATCATGATAACAGCATCATGAAGGTATGATAACAGTATCAATATATGTACAACAGCAGTACAAACATACATGAATTGTAAATCTCGTACATAGAAGTACAGCATACGGCAAAAGACTCGTGTTTGTGATGAAACAACACATGTCGCTTTAATTCCTCCCCATTTATGTGTTCAAGTTTTTTTAAAAAGGATGTTACGCAAGTATATTTTACTGTGTATTCTCCTACTTGTTTCTTCGGATAATAGAATTCTCTCAGCGTAGTAGCGAGAGCATTCTTTGCAGTTGTGTGTAAAAGCTTTTATAATGTACTATATCTGAAAGTTGCTACACATTCTCAATAGATATGAGGGTTAGTATGTACTGTCGGTGTGTGTGTACCTACAAGAGATAAAAGTGTAGTTTGCTTGGCAGAGAAGGACCGTCTTGGAGCCTTCCCTCCCATTAAGCAAGATGTGTGTGAGAGATGAACAATTGAAAGAGGAGATGTGGGTCTTGAGATATTGCACATTATAAGGAACAGTAAGAGTTATTGTTGTTTCTAAGCTCCCTCATTCTCTGGACATGATGATGATGGGTATTATTGGCACTATAAAAGCCAGTTTAAGATGATTTTAATTCCCTGTCGTTTAACACGGCGTCATGGATGCAATTTTTATTCCTATGTATACTATACCACTGTATTTCTGCTCTGTCTTAATGTAAATACTGCATATACTCTGCTACTGCTGGTGCGGCTGTTGTTGTGGCTGTATGTTTACGTTGTAAAATGAAGGAAACGGTTATGAGACTGTAAAACTTGAAATTAGACACCATATGACGAAAGTGATGATGATGAGGCTGAAGAAATATATACTAAATTGTTTAACTTGTATTAATGAGTTCATTCATTTCATTTCTACGATATCAAAGTGCCCTACGGTGTGTTTATGTAGGGATGGGAACATTGTACTATGTGAATTCCGACTGTTTGTCTATTAAAAATATATGAATGTAGGCTGCAAGTGTTTCAGCCATACATTAATTGCGTCTGCATGTATGTGTTAAAATATTAGAGGTATAAATTTTTAGACAGTGTGTGATTAAATGTATGAATTCAGAATGTTTTTACAGATATGCATTCAGTATACAGTATTGTATTCGTATTCAGTATGTTTGAATATATGAATTCACATATACTGTGTTTAGAATATATATGCATATATCATGAAATCTAATATACTATTAGAAGCAGCAAAAGTTTTTATAAATGGGATAAGACTACGCATGTTGAAAGATATGCATCTGTGGAGGAGAGCAGACTGTTCTGTTAGGAAAAACAATCCAGCTCTTCATTTATACAATGCACTGTTTTGACTCTTGTACAAGTGTGTGAGGCCTGGGAACAAATTAAATTATCTCGTCAGAATATGATTAAGTTTATACAAGCAACAGCAGCAGCAGGGATTCATATCTCTTATCATTAGTTTGCATTTTTTCACTTGGTAGCCTAATTTTAAATCGTGTTTCTTCTACCCCTGTGAGCATAGTTATGTAACACTCTAAGAGAGTTCGATGATGATAACCTACTAAATATGTATAGGTCTTGAACCAGTGATCCGTTGTCGAGAGATTATTTGCTATGCTTTAAAAGTACAATATGCTTTATTTATTTATGGGAATTAAGTGTAGATAGAGCCTATGGTATTTTATAAAGCCGTGTATAATATGTATGTTGGATTTGAAGGATCGTAAGAAGTTGCATGCATATTACATGATGACCTGTTGAATGCATTGGATTTTGAGTAACTATCTAGAATTTCCTATTATTATCTGTTCAGCTCGTCATTCATTGTACGTGCAAGTATGTACTGTTGTCTTGCAATGTGGATGCAGTTTAAAGAAAATAAACTTCGGCTTGATGGCTTATTGACGCTGGCTATCATCACTTTGTAACCTTAAGCAGCGCTTAGTTCTTCTTTTGCTGTATGTCTCAAACTGTGTATCTATCCACTTTTAAGGTACTCTCCAGAGCCATGTTGACATACCAAGATGATTTTAATTTACAAATGGAGTATATATGTCGTTTTGACGACCGCACAGCAAACAGTTCATGAAAAGTGTTGTCGAGGAATATAAGTACAGTACGGACGATGGACATTGCAGCATGATGGTGCGTGGATAGATGACAAGTTTTATTCAAGTGTAAACACGAACAAAATGTATATTATTCCCCGTCCTAAGTACACAATTTGTTATCTAGGAATTCTTGATTGCGTTTGGTTTGGGATGCGACTTGTTGTTCAAAAATACTTTCATACTCATCGTCAGATAGGCTATACGTATTTCATTGGTTTCAATTAGGTATGTTAGATTCTTAGGTGTAACTATACTACTCGACTTCTTGTACTTCCTTCTGAAATATGGTGTGTTGTTGATTGTAATCAGTAAAGATATCCTATAATAAGTCCCTTGGGATTTGAAGTCAGAGTCTCATTCGATTGTCACACATATAAGATCGATATTTCACCCGGAGGAAGAGAAATTTTGTAAGGAATCTATTTTGTCGTCTGCAAGGATACTAGAAGCTATACTTTTTGCTTCCTTCTCGAATATCAGTCTGATTCGGTTAAACGTTCCATGGTGACTGCTCTCTTGTTCCTTTGATACTGAACTAGATAGTTTAGGTTTGAAGTACTAGGATTTTCTACGAATTCATTACTAGACACACGTTCTTTTTCTTCAAGGGTTTCTTCGCTATATAGATCATGCACTTAAGGATGATCACCATGACACCGTAATATATATGGCACTATATATCATTATACATAGTTACCATAGTCTGGTATATGGTGTTATATTATGCACGATAAAATACTGCAAAAACGACGGTGTTACCCTCGTAACGTGTCACACGGAGGGTTTGGCGGAGCGTAGTTTCAAAGTATTTTCTACATCTCTCAAGGAAGATATACGAGATGGTAATTACCGTTGCCGGGATACAAATATATTGACTAGGCATGCATGAGCAAAAGTTAGCACCCAAGAGTTTACAATAATATGATATCTGAGTTTTTTACGAGACATTCATAGAATACTTTTTAATGTTTGGATTTTTTAATGATGCATGCCAAAACACATATTTGCTTCTTATATGTATGAACATAAAAGTGATAGTTTTGCTAGGAAGCAAAATAATAATAATAATACCGAACATAAGAACTCATGCATGAAAATGTAATATGAGAAACATTTTGCTTCGGACTCCCCTTATGAGTTTCTTTGATACAGTTGATTTTTATGAACGCCTGTGATACTGTTGAATTCAATATACAGGAGCTTAGTATGAAATGAACAAAGCTCATATTTAAATAGAATAGTGTTATTGCTCCTACACTCGCAGGCAGAATTGTAACAGTATACAAAAGACTATAACTATGAAAAGACGACGAAGGAAATCAAGATTCATGTGACAACCGCATGATGAAATATTTCTGGAATTACTTGGTCTCTACATTATCTATGTATGGTGTGTATAAAGAATGCTAAATGTAAATATAGATCTTTAGGAAGCTGGATAAAACCTAAAGTTAGATTTGATTCCAATGAATCCAGTATTTACTGTAGACAGGAGAAAGGTATTGGAATGAGAGACATTGTATAAGAATATCTTAAGAAGTGAGAAACTCCTTGATTTCTTTTCCCTGTCGTCCTCTGAAGCAATGCAAATGAAGCTGATTGACACAAAATTCAAAGAGATTTTCTAAGCAGGAAGGCTGGTTTGAACAAAAAGTCGTGTGCTTGTATGCTTGGATAGAGCAAGACTAAGTACCTACATATACTGGAAAAGGGTTTTGTCAGTTTCCTACACACACAAGAGATGAAAGTTGGCTTTGGCTCGAATACATTTCGATTTTTTCATTTGATTTGACTGTATGTACATTCCACTAAAGCTATTACTACTACTCGTAGTAGTTGATTTGCGAATACTCGGCATGAGAAGGCTTCCTTTGCTTAAATATAAAAGGCTGAGCTGGAGCATGACACGGTTTAGAAGACTGCTGCTTCTTTTTAGGTGCGTACCCACACGTAAACGTTAGTTACTTTGAAGAGGGAAATCTTTCTGTCTCTTTGCTCTACAAAACACGGGTATAATATACTCCATATCCTACACCACTAGATAGATTGCATCAAGTGCTCAAGTTGGATTCATTCAGTCGGTGAGGTAGTGAATGGCGGTGAAACTGTGAAAGGGATATGAAAATTTGAAACTAGTTTACACAATGGTATCCACAATGATTCCTCAATGTGCCATGGAGAACCTCGGAGACGAGGTTGAGGTTTTCCAGTGTCGAACAAGAATAACTAGTAGAAGAGTTGGCTAAAGTTCACAAGGTTTGACGTACAAACCTCTAGTTTTAGTTAGTAGTTGTGTCTTGATACTAAATAGTGAAGGGAAACGTACGTATAGATGAGAAAAAGTAGAAATTGAAAAGATCTGAATGGCATTCATAACTTGGTATCTACGTGGAGGGATTTTTTGGGCTTACACCCAAAAGTGAATCGTAAATAATATTGTTGGATTCAAGCCCTTCTTCAAGGACAGGTCGGTATATCTTTCTTTTAAGTTTCTAAACTCTCTGGTTAACTTATTTACCAATTTTACTTTTTCCCTTTAAAATAATTTGTCTTCAGATTTTCCATTAAACCTTGTTACTGAAGTTTAATCAAACAAGCATTAATATTTTTACTTTAGTTTGACAAACCTTAAAAATGTATACATATGATTGTATTTAAAACATTATAATTTTACGGTAAGCTGTTCACGTATGTACATAAACCACATTCTAAATAAGATGTTCAACTAACCACAACGTACATATGTTGGTACAACTATTGAATGAACAAGATACAGCTAAGTTTCGAGTGTAAGTACAGTATATTTGGTTTTAAATGTAATGGCAAAAGATGAAGACCATGAAGGTGGATGGTAAAATTGTATTGCCCTCAGTAATATTTACTTACATATGCCCTTGGGGATGAAAACTGAAAAAAGATAATTTCAGATAGAAGAATGTATAGTTGTATAGAATAGAATCGTAGAAAATATCGAGAGTCAATTATAACAAGGGTAGTGATATATGGATTGAAGACTGAACTCGAATATAAAGAAGGAGGGCATTGTGAGTTTTCCAAGTGTCAACAAAGGAAGCCCGTATTCTTGCTTAAGCTTGACTTGAATCTCTCCACCACTCTCTTTTACAGAGAAACCAAAGATTTCGAGTAAGAGAGAGAGAGACTATCGTCAATTCTATGTTCCAGTTGAACGGTAACTTACAGATGAAAAGAGCAAAATGCTCAATGAGCCAAAAAAGGTTCCTCCTTTAGCCCCACCGAAAATTCTTCATCATGGACCTGTCCATAAGATTTAGGAAAAGAACAAGTTATATAGAGTGTAAAGTTCTTCCCTATGGTTATTAGGAGGTATATGTTTAGATGTCTGTAACATCAATACAAGGGATTTCTATTGTAAATCCCTTATAGATCATATTTCCATCCGCAAGGTTTGGTATAAGTGTTGGTACTTTTCGTATGTGTGAGCAATGTCTAGGGTAGCCGTTGTTATCTCACTTTTTGGGCTCCTTTCTGCTCTTTTGCTCTTGACAAAGTGTCATGTCACATCTCCTACACCCGTTCATGTTTGTGCTATATGCAACTAAATATAAAACGGCCATTCATATATTTATATGTAGGTACAGATACTTCGTACACAAGCAAAAGGACCGAAGTTGTATTTGAACAAGCAAAAAGCTATACGGCTTGTACAACTCTTTTTATTATGAATTTCGTCTTCCAATCTTATGACCGTGGACCTCCTCTCGATTTTATTTTTGTGAAGGAACCGTTATATGAAAAGTATGTATTCATTAATAAGTATAGTAGAACACATTATTTAGTAAGTATAGTATAGGTATTGCAAGCCAACATCAATGTAGGAGAGCAAGGACTAGAACTTTATGTTTCAAAGGACATTTTAGGAAGTGTGAGTATTTATGTTCGGATCCGTCATTGTTATTAACTGCATTACAAGAAGAATAACACAAATCTAGCATGAAGGAACTTGGCTTAATTTTCCAGCCGTTCTTCTCTTGTTTTAACCTTTTTTTTCTGTGTGGTGTGTACACATTCATATTTAACTACATATTGGGATGCCCATTATATAAAGTGCAGTTGTTGTGTAGCTTAACTAGTCTTTGCATACCTCGGTTGTCCACTTCTCAAATTGTTATTTTGTTGTTGGCACTGACACAAGATCCATATACTGCTATCTACTTGGAATAAGGATCATTAGGAATTTTGTTATGTCTATAGTGCACAGTTAGTTGTGTGGGTTGATTCAATGGTTCCGTCGTCCCTTCATCTTTTTCGTTTTAAGTAATTTTCTTTTTTTTGCGAACTTCTCTATCCATGCTTGCTAACCGTTTCAAACAATTTTTTCAATGCAAGTAATGAGAGATTTGTATGCATATTATAAGAAATATTGAAAGGACAAAAAACTAGACGTATTTTTGTGCATAAGGGAAAATTCTTGGAATAAAATTAGGAAGTAAATCATAGATGAAGGCATGTGGCTGGGATCCAAATCATGCATATAGTATATACGGAATAAATAAGGAGGGGGAGCGAAAGGGAAAAAACCTAAAGAGAGGAAGAATTCGGCGTAAAAATGATTTTATAAAGAACCGTTTGCTAAGGAAATCACAACTAATTTGATGGGAGAAAAAGTGTAATAAATTAAGGAGGATTATCCTCTCTTCTCCATATATCCATCCCGCTTCCGACGTTTGCTTGCTCTTGGTTGGTTGTGGTAGTTTTTACACGCTGAATGGTCTCATAGTCAAGTTGTATTCCTTTTGCTGCTTACTTTTAGTACAACCAAGATTTTAAAATATCACGAATATCTAATCAAGCCTTCTAAAAACCATTCAACACTCTTTCTCCATCCCTCCTTAATGTCGGCTACAACAGCAAGACTAACGAGAGACTGGGTGAGATAACAGGCTTGAGAGCATCTTTTACAAATATAAATATACTAGTTGCAAAGCCTGTCAAAGACAGGCTACAATCTGAAACGTACGATTTTATGTGATGGGATCATATGCTTTC